>JASDQU010237576.1:13639-26019 GCA_032191745.1 Picea mariana | reverse complement strand
ATTTCAATCATTTGTTATTAATGAAATGAAGTCTTATTTCCGCTGCATCTCTGTGTTTATGTGTATTTATGTATTTCATTGTGTTCCTACATAAATCCGGATCAATTATGGACACATGGATCAAGAACACCCTCCAATAGAGTGACCAGGTATATCGATTTGTCAAAGCAGGCCAACTCCTTCACCACAGAAAGTGGCTCACCAGGGACCAATTTCAGTAGAAGTTTCCTCATCTCATGGAGGAACTCAACGCAATGGGGAACATTGCTTCCTAAGGGGGGAAGAATTATCTAGGGGTTATTTGTGGCCACCGACCTATTCCACTTGGACCCACACCATTGTTTCTTTCTATTTTTCAGTTTCCTTAATTGTAGCACAATTTACTATTTTTAGTAGTTTTTCAGGTCCTGAACTTCCAAAGCCATTTTGAGGCCCTAAACGACGTTTTTTGGCATCAAATGCTATGATGAATAAGAATTTGACCTCGAATCAATATTCATTGTCAACAGTGTAGTCCTCAGATAGATCTTTCTAATGATGTATCATGTGCATCAAACGAAGATAGTATGCCAAACTTACGACCTCGGGAAATTGATGTACCAATTTATCCCAACAGGGCCCATATTCTAGCGTTTCATCTCCTAGGGTTAGGTTTTTGGATGTTTAGGGTTATCCATTACTTCTTAATAATATATAGGCCTTCGATCCTCATTGTAACATAGATTTCAAAGTACAGTATTCGCCACATCTCTTCTCAGAGATAAGCTGCCAATGCCCTAGCCATTTTATTTCCATTCTGTGTGTAAGCATATTTTAGTCATTTTTTGTTAATGAAATGAAGTTTTATTTCCGCTGCATCTCTTCATTTATGTGTATTTATGTATTTCATTTCTTTCCTGCATAAATCAGGATCAGTGGTATCAGAGCATTCTGCTCTTTCTCAATCCTTCTTTGCATGTCCCCAACGAGGTCAGGGAATAAAGAGTTAGGCCTCGATCTGGTTGAACCGTTCCAAGATCAACCTCGTAAACCCCGATCGCCACCCATGGGGGAAGGAAAGAAATATGATGGAGTAGGAGATCCTATCAAATTATTTCTTGAGGAGGCCCTTGAGAATCAAAGGAATGTGATGATGGAAAACTTTGCCTAGATCCTTCAACGACTACCCACTGACAGCACATCTACATCCAACAACCACTCTGGAGGCACCACTCCTTTTAAGGTACAAGTAAACTTTGGCATTCCCATATTTGAGGGACAAATAGATGCATATGTCATAGATAGATGGTTGAATACGTTAGAAGGATATTTCTTGGTTCATGACATTTCCGACGAAGAAAGGATTATTTTTTCACTCCTTATAGCCGCCCCCCATGTCAAGGACTAGAGGGAAACCTACTGGGAGAAACAGAGAGAGGGGGAACCCTCTCTGTTCTCAGTCACACTCACTTGGAATTCTTTCTGAGACTCCATCAAGGAAGAATATTATCTCATGGGGAGCTATGGGGACAAATACATACAATGGACTACGTTGTGGCAGCAAAGGGACCAATATGTGCATCAGTAGACGAATCTGTTTCATATCCTATGCACAAAGTTGGGTATCAAATATTCGGATAAAAATTTGGTGTTAAAGTACCGCAGTTGTCTGCATAGATACATTCAGGAGGAAATGGAGTTCCTTGACATCTCCTTGCTTGTTGCGGCATATTGGTATGTTGCCAAGATTGAGGAGAAGTTCAAACAAAAGAATTGAAACTTTGGTTTTGCGAATCAGAAGAAGGGGAAAGGTACCCCCAAGCTACTGAACAAAGGACCAATCTAAGGCAGAGTGGCCTAGGACAACCCGCCAAAGACACGAGAAAATAACAATGCCACGAAGCCAAAAACGGACATGGGGAAGTGGTGTGAGTTCCATAAGATCTCCACTCACAATAAAACTGAGTGTAGGGCTAAGCAGTCACTGGTAGCTGAGTTGAAGGCTTATGAATCAGATGCAGGCTTCGACTTTGAATTAGAACCCAACAAGGGGAATGAAAAGGGGAAGAATATTATTGATGCGGAGCCCAACACCATCGTTTCCACCACGAAGATCCAGAAGAAGGAACCATAATATCCATAGGAGGCAGAGTGCCTCTTCCATTCCAAGATGTGGGTAAAGGGTTCCCCGTTGTAGTTCATTGTCGACAGTGGGAGGTAGAAGAACCTCATCTCAGTAGAGGTCATGAAATGAATGGGCTTGCCGATCACAACACATCCACAACCATACACCATCGGGTGGCTGCACCAACGACGATACCTCTGCATCAGCCAACAATGTTGCCTTCCCTACAAAATCAATCCCTTCACGAATGAGGTATTATGTGACATTTCTCCTCTTGATGTTTCTGATGTATTATTAGGTCAACCATACTTGTGGAAGAGACATGTTGTGTATTATTCTAGGCCTCCAGTTGTTATTATTACTTTGGGTAATAAGTTTTACAGGATACCAGAAATAGCACCACATACATCCATCTCTTTGGTTACTGCAAAACAATGCAGTAAGCTCATTTCCAAAACTAGGAAATGGATAAGTTCATGGAGGAGTACAAGGACATCTTCACCTCCCTTGCAAGGGTTCCTTTACACTGTCGGGTCAAGCACCCCATCGATATGACCCTAGGTGCGTCAATGCCCAATGGACCAATATATCGTCACTCTATTCTAGAGAATGATGAAATCAAGAGGTAGATTTAGTAGCTGTTGCATAAAGTTCACATCTGACCGAGTTCATCACCCTATTGGAGCCTGATCATGCTAGTGCAGAAAAAGGATAAGACTTGGAGACTCTACATTGACTATTGGGCACTGAACAAGATCAGTGTCTAGAATAGGTACCCAATCCCATGGATTTATGACCTTTTGGACCAACTCAAGGGGGAAAAATATTTCAGCAAGATCGACTTGAAGTCTGGATATCACCATGTACCAATCAAACCCTATGATATGTGGAAGTCTGCCTTCAAATCCAAGGAGGGCCTTTTTGAATGGTTGGTCATGCATTTCGGGTTGATGAATGAACCTGAAACCTTCATGAGGCTAATGGACGACATATTGTGACCATTCACCAACTCAATTTTAGTGGTGTAGTTGGATGACATTCTGATATTCAGCCAGACTTGGGAAGAGAACCTCCACCACATCCGACAGGTCCTCCAAACACTGTGGCAACACAAGTTGTGTGCCAATTTGGAGAAGTGCACTTTTGGCATGACCCGGGTTCAATATCTAGGATACATTATTAATGAGCGGGGGGTGCATGTGGATCCAGCCAAGATCCAAGTCATTCGATATTGGCCAGCCCAAACCACCCTAACAGAGCTTCGCAGATTTTTGAGTCTCGCCAATTTCTACCATAGGTTCATGTTGGGATTCTCACATATCACTTGGCCCTTGAGTCAAGTCACCAAGGGAGGAGAAAAAGAATATTTTTTTGGTATGAATCTCAACAGAAGGCATTCAAAGAGTTTAATCATCGCCTCTTCTCTACACCAATGCTCACATTACTAGACTTGCAAAAACCATTTGAGATCGAGACAGATTCCTCTGACTATGCTATTGGGGTGTTCATTACTCAACAGGGGAATCCAATGGTATATCATAGTGATACACTTTCCAACACAGTCCAGAAGCATCCCAATTATGACAAACAAATGTATTCCATTATGCAAGCTTGCCGACAATGGAAGCATTACATTTTGGTAAAGGAAACAATCATCCACACAGACCACCAACCCTTGTAGTTCATATAGACACAAGGGAGGTTGCATAACAATCTCCATCAAAAGTGGTCCACATACCTGCAACAGTTTCATTTGAACATTAAGTACAAGAAAGGAAGCACCAATAATGTTGTAGACTTCCTCAGCGGACCATCTATCATGGAGATAACCACGGTGCTTGACTCTTGTGGGCACGAGACTTCCAATTGGCCTCTTTTCTACAAAAGTGATACAGAATTCGACCACACATAAAATACACTCTTTGAGGGTAATAAAGTTCCTAATTTTCACCTCAAGGATGTCCTGCTATGTCACCTGGGACACCTTTGTGTTCCTTCAAGCAAGCGTGCCAAGATGATTTGGGAGGTGCACTACAGTTGAGTCGCTGGGCATTTTGGGGTCAAGAAAACCATGGTAGTAGTGAAAAAGTATTTCTATTGGCCAAACCTTTGACAGGATGTCTGGAAGTACATCAATTCCTCCACTGCTTGCACCATTCTCAAACTGACCATCAAGAAGCAAGGCCTCTATACTCCGTGGTCGTCGACAGATTCTCAAAGATATCCATTATGATGGCCTAAAATAAGAATATCATAGCAGAAGCCACTGCTAAACTCTTCTTTGAATGAGTCTGGGTAGACTTTGGGATCCCATAGTCTATCATCTCAAATTGAGACAACAAGTTCCTCAGTACATTTTGGTCCAGCCTCTCATCGATGCTGGACACTAAGTTCACCAAGTCCACAACTTTCCATCCATAAACTAATGGCCAGATAGAGGTCATCAACCGAATTATCATACACATTCTGCACATGTACAACTCAAGGCCTCCATGCACATGGTATGAGAGCCTCCCCTATGTGCAACACATCTACAACCGATCTCTCCATAGCTCAAACAATGACAACCCCTTTCAGGTGGGCTTGGGATTCCAGCCACTACGTCCCATTGACGTAGCCATGCCATTTGCGGCTACTCAGGAAGATTCGGTCAATGTACAGTCTGAGGCTGACAAGGAAAACAACTTCATTAAGCGCATTCAACACATCTTCCAATAGGTTCATGACATATTGGACAGAGCTAATGCTAGGTACAAGAAATGACATGATCAACATCGGGTGCCACACAACTTCCAGGTGGGAGACAAAGTGTGGCTACATTTGCCAAAGCAGTGCCTCACTGGACCCTACCGCAAGATTCACCTGCTCCGATATGGGACATACACCATAACGAAAGTTGTAGGGGACAATTCCTTTGAGATCATTATTTTACCATTCCTTGGTCTGTGCCCAGTGTTCAATGAGGACCGCCTTCGACCCTGCTTTCTACCTCTATTGGACACATCCGACATGGAAGAAGAAATCACACCAACAGAGTTAAACCCAGATTGCATGGAACAAGCCACAACTGATCAGATTATGGAAACACATATCAAGAACACCCGCCAGCAAAGGATCCAACTATATTGAGTTGTCAATGCAAGCCAACTCCTTCACCAGGGCAAGTGGCTCACCAAAGACCAAGTTCAGCAGAAGTTTCCTCATCTCATGGAGGAACTCAATGCGATGGGGACCATTGCTTCCTAAGGTGGGAGGAATGATCCAGGTGGATATTTTTGGCCACTCGCCTATTCCACTTGGACCCACACAATTGTTTCTTTCTGTTTTTCAGTTTCCTTAATTCTAGCACAATTTACTAATTTTAGCATTTTTTCGGGTCCTGAACTTTTGGAGCCATTTTGAGGTCCTAAACGATGTTTTTTGGCATCAAATGCTCAAGCGAATATGAGTCCATTTCAGACTCATTATTCACTATTAGCAGTGTATTCCTTGGATAGATATTTCTAACGATGTATCATGTGCGTCAAATGAATATAGTATGCCAAAGTTACGACCCTGGGAAATTGATGTACCAATTTACCTCAATCGGGCCCATATTCTAGCGTTTCATCTCTTAGGGTTAGGTTTTTCGATGTTTAGGGTTTTCCATTGTTTCTCAATAATATATAGGCCTTCTAGCCTCATTGTAACAGAGAGTTCAGAGGACATTATCCACCACATCTCTTCTCATAGATAAGCTACCAAAGCCCTGGCTATTTTATTTCCATTCTGTCTGTAAGCATATTTCAATCATTTGATGTTAATGAAATGAAGTATTATTTCCACTGCATCTCAGTTTTTATATGTATTTATGTATTTCATTGTGTTCCTGCATAAATTTGGATTAGTGGTATCAGAGCAGTTTTCGCTTTCTTGATCCTTCTTTCCATGTCCCCAACAAGGTCGGGGTATAAGGAGTTAGGGCTCGATCTGGTTGAACCGTTACAATATCAGCCTCGTAAAGTCCGACGGTTTCTCATGGGGGAAGAAAATAAATATGAGGGATCAGGAGATCCTATCAAATTATTTCTCGAGGAGGGCCTCGAGAAACCAAGGAACGTGATAATGGACAACTTTGCCCAAATCCTTCAATGACTGCCCACTAGCAGTGCATCTACATCCAGCAGCCACTCTGGAGGAACCACTCCTTTTATGGTACAAGTAAACTTTGAGATTCCCATATTTGAGGGACAAATAGATTCAAATATCATAGATATATGGTTGAATCCATTAGAAGGATATTTCTCAGTTCATGAATTTTCCAACTGAGAATGGATTATTTTTTCACTCCTTAAAGTCACCCCCCATGTCAAGGACTAGTGGGAAACCTACTGGGAGAAACAGAGAGAGGGGAACCCTCTATGTTCTTGGTTACACCCACTTGGAATTATTTCCGAGACACCATCAAGGAACAATATTATCCAGTGGGGAGCTATGAGGAAAAATACATACAATGGACTATGCTGCGGCAGCAAAGGGACAAAGATGTGCATGAGCTGACGAATTTGTTTCATACCCTACACACAAAGTTGGGTATCAAAGATCCAGATAAAAATTTGGTGTTAAAGTACCACAATTGTGTGCATAGATACATTTAGGAAGAAATGGAGTTCCTCAACATCTCCTCGCTTGGTGCAGCATATCGGTACGCTGCCAAGATTGAGCATAAGTTCAAATAGAATAAGCAAGACTTTGGTTCTGCGAATTAGAAGCAAGGGAAAGGTAGACCCAAGCCATCGAACAAAGGACCAAGCCAAGGCAAGGTGTCCCAGGACAAGCTGCCAAAGCTACAAGAAAAGAACAACACCATGAATCCAAAAAAGGACATGGGGAAGTGGTGTGAGTTCCATAAGGGCTCCACTCACAACACAACTGAGTGTTGGGCCAAGCCGTCACTGGTAGCTGAGTTGAAGGCTTATGAATCGGATGTAGGCTCCGACTCTAAATTAGATCCTGACAAGGGGAATGATAGGGGGAAGAATATTATCAATGTGGATCACAACACCACCATTGCCCTGATGAAGATCCAGAAGAAGGAACTAGAAGATCCATAGTAGGCAGAGCACCTCTACCCTTCCCAGATGTGGGTAAAGGGTTCTCCGTTGCAGTTCATTATCGAAAATGAGAGCTAGAAGAACCTCATATTAGTAGAGGTCGTGAAATGACTGGGCTTGCCAACCATATTACACCCACAACCATACACCATTGGGTGGATGCACCAAGGATGGGACCTCCGCATCAGCCAAGAATGTCGCCTTCCGTACAACATCAAGCCATTCATGGATGAGGTATTATGTTACATTACTCCTCTTGATAGTTATGATGTCTTATCAGGCCAACCATACTTGTGGAAGAGACATGTTGTGTATGAGTCCAGGCCTTGTGCTGTTATTATTACTTTGGGCAATAAGTTGTACAGGATACCGGAAATAGCACCGCCTACATCCATATCTTTGGTTACTGCACAACAATGCAGTAAGCTCATTGCCAATCCAGGAAATTTGTTTTCCTTATGGTACGCCCTCAGGGAAAGAATAATACTATGGCCATGACCTCTGGACAGGGCCCCTCTGCACGACATCAACAGATGGATAAGGTCATGGAGGAGTACGAGGACATCTTCACCATCCCTGCAGGGGTGCCTTTACACTGCCAGGTCCAGCACCCCATCTATATGACCCTAGGTGCGCCAATGCCCAATGGACCAATCTATCGACACTCTGTTCTAGAGAATGACGAAATCAAGAGGCAGATTCAGGAGCTGTTGGTGAAAGGTCACATCAAACCGAGTTCATCGCCCTGTGGGAGCCCAATCGTGTCGTTGTAGAAGAAGGATAGGACTTGGAGACTCTGCATTGACTATTAGGCACTGAACAATATCACTGTCCACAATAGGTACCCAATCCCATGGATTGATGATCTTCTGGACCATCTCAAGGGGGAAAAATATTTCAGCAAGATCGACTTGAAGTCTGGGTATCACCATGTACCAATCGAACCCTCTGATGTGTGGAATACTGCCTTCAAATCCAAGGAGGGGATTTTTGAATGGCTGGTCATGCCTTTCAGGGATATGAATGCCCCTACAACCTTCATGAGGCTAATGGAAGACATTTTGTGACCATTCACCAACTCATCTGTAGCGGTGTAATTGGGAAGAGCACGTCCACCACATCCAACAAGTCCTCCAAACACTATGGAAAAACAAGTTGTGTGACAATTTGGAGAGGTGCACTTTTGGCATGACCTAGGTTTAGTATCTAGGATACATTATTGATGAGTCGTGGGTGCATGTGTATCCAGCGAACATCCAAGTCATTCGGGATTGGCCAACCCGAAGTAGCCTAACAAAGCTCCACATATTTTTGGGTCTTGCAAATTTCTACCGCAGGTTCATGTTGGGATTCTCTCATATCACTTGGCCCTTGAGTCAAGTCACCAAGGGAGGAGCAAAAGAAAAACTATTTTGGTCTGAATCTTAATAGAAGGCGTTCGAAGAGTTGAAGCATCGCTTCTGCTTTGCACCAGTGCTCACATTACCAGACTTGCAACAACCAATTGAGGTCGAGACATATGCCTCTGACTATGCTATTGGGGTGGTCCTTACTTAACAGGGGCATCCAATGGCATATCACAATGAGACACTTTCCGACACAGTCTGGAAGTATCCCACTTATGACAAAGATATGTATTCCATTGTGTAGGCTTACCGACAATGGAAGCATTACATTTTGGGAAAGGAAATAGTCATCCACACAGACCACTGACCCTTGCAGTTCATACAAACACAAGGGAAATTTCAGAATGATCGTGATCATAAGTGGTCCACATACCTGCAACAGTTTCATTTGAGCATTAAGTACAAAAAAGGAAGCCCCAGTAATGTTGCAGACTACCTCAACTGACCACCTATCATGGCGCTAACCATGATGCTAAAATATTGTGGGAATGAGACTTTTGATTGGCCGCTTCTCTACAAAAGTGATCCAAAATTCGGCCACACATACAATATTCTCTTGGAGGGTAAGCAAGTTCCTAATTTTCGCCTCCAGGATGCCCTTCTATTTCACCTGGGACACCTTTGTTTTCCTTCTAGCGGGTGTGCTAGGATGATTTGGGAGACACACTATAGTCAGGTCATTGGGCATTTTAGGGTCGAGAAAGCCATGGTAGTACTACAAAAGTATTTCTATTAGTCAAACCTTTGACAAGATGTCAGGAAGTACATCAAGTCTTGCACTGCTTGCGCCATTGCCAAACTGACCATCAAGAAGAAAGGCCTCTATACTTCGCTGCCTACCCCTAGTCGACCTTGGGAATCCATCTACATGGATAACTTATCGAGCTTTCCTTCTACTAAGCATGGAAATTACTGTGTTTTTGTGGTCATCGACAGATTCTCGAAGATGTCCATTATGATGGCCTGCAAGAAGAATATCATAGCAGAAGCCACTGCTAAACTCTTCTTTGAATGAGTGTGGTTATACTTTGGGATCCCACAGTCTATCATCTTAGATCAAGATAGTAGGTTCCTCAGTACATTTTGGTCCAGCCTCTGGTCGATGCTGGACACCAAGCTCACCAATTCCACAACTTTCCATCCACAAACTAATGGCCAGACAAAGGTTGTCAACCAGAAGATCGTACACATTATGCACATGTACAACTCAAAGAATCCACTCACATGGGATGAGATCCTCCCCTATGTACAACATAGATACAACCAGGCTCTCCATAGCTCAACCAACCACATCCCCTTTCAGGTGGGCTTGGGATTCAAGCCACTATGTCCCATTGACGTATCCATGCCATTTGCTACTACTTAGGCATATTCAGTCGATTTCTAATCTGAGGCTGACAAGGAAAACACCTTCATTGAGTGCATTCATCACATCCGCCAACAGGTTCAAGACATATTGAACAGAGCCAATGCTAATTACAAGCAGCAACATGATCAACATCGAGTGCCACACAACTTCCAGGTGGGCAACAAAGTGTGGCTACATTTGCAAAAGGAGCGCCTCGCTGGACCCTACCACAAGATTCACCCCCTTCGATATGGGCCATACACCATCACCAAGGTTGTAGGAGACAATGCCTTTGAGTTGAGTATTCCACCATTCCTTGGTATTCACCCAGTGTTCAATGTGGATTGCCTTCGACCCTACTTTCCACCACTATTGGACACATTCGACATGGCAGAACAACTCACACCAAGAGAGTTAAACCGAAATTGCATGGAAGCAGAAACAACTGATCAGATTATGGACACACATATCAAGAACACCTATCAGCATAGGATCCATCTATATCGATTTGTCAAAGTACGCCAACTCCTTCAGCAGGGCAAGTGGCTCACCAGGGACCAAGTTCAGCAGAATTTTCCTCATCTCATGGAGGAACTCAACACAATGGGGACCATTGCTTCCTAAGGGGGGAAGGAATGATCCAGGTGGATATTGGTGTCCACCCACCTATTCCACTTGGACCCACACTATTATTTCTTTTAGTTTTTCAGTTTCCTTAATTGTAGCATAATTTAATATTTTTAGCAGTTTTTCGGGTCCTAAACTTCTGGAGCCATTTTGAGGCCCTAAATGACATTTTTTGCCATCAAATTATCTAGTTAATATGAGTTCATTTTGGAATCGATATTCACCATCAGAAATGTAGTCCTCAGATAGATCTTTCTAATTATGTATCATGTGCATCAAACGAAGATAGTATGCCAAAGTTACGACCCCGGGAAATTGATGTACCAATTTACCCCGACGAGGCCCATATTTTGGCATTTCATCTCCTAGGGTTAGGTTTTTGGATGTTTAGGGTTTTCCATTGTTTCTCAATAATATATAGGCTTTCGAGCCTCATTGTAACATAGAGTTCAGAGGATAGTAGACGCCACATCTCTTCTTAGAGATAAGCTACCAGCGCCCTAGCTATTTTATTTCCATTCTATCTGTAAGCATATTTCAGTCATTTATTGTTAATGAAATGAAGTTTTATTTCCACTGCATCTCCGCGTTTATGTGTAGTTATGTATTTCATTGTGTTCCTGCATAAATCTGGATCAACAACAAAAAGTGTTTTTTGTTGTTTGTTGTTTGTTTTCCTAGTAGTGAGTTCCCTTGTGTTCCTAGGAGAGAGATTCATGGTTACATATGCCATAGAGACACTAATGAACAAATGGGATTCCCAAGAAACTAATATCATTGAGGGGGTACATTCCTTTGGTTGGGAAGGTCGAGAGGAAGAGCGTTGTTGGAAAAATTAGGATAGTTGTAAGAGAATATCAGTGGGTTATGAGATTTCTGAGCTATGAGTAGAAAGTGAGAGGCCACCCTCTTTTGTGAACTGCTAGTGCTAACTTGGGGGTGACTTTCTTTAATATTTAGAATAAAAAGTCAATGGTTTGGTGGAATTTCCATCCCAAGTAGCTGGTTACATAATTAATTTGAAAGATAAGTGCTTTATCTTGTTGTTGTGTTATTTTAAGCCTTTAATTGCTATGTTTTTTACTATGTGTATGAGAACAATTTTCCATGCTTCTGTGTGAGTTATTAGCCACATTCCTGCTTGTCTAAAAATTTTGTAGGTGCATCTAATTAATGGTAACAATTAGTAGTTAAATGTGATTGTAATTTGTAGCTAGTAAGCTATAGGAAATCAATTAGTTCGCAGGAATTTTTATCTTGCAAGTTTTCCACACGTAATGGACCTTAGTTGGGTTGAGGGACGTTACAATATGGTATTAGATATTTTGATTCAAACAATGGACTTGTATGGTCCAAGAATGAGTGTTAATTTTGGGGGAAATGGTGAAACATTAGAGAAAAATCTCCAAATTTGTGAGAAAAATTCAAGTTTAAAGGACTCAGAATTCTCTAAGGGGTTTAATGGAGTCAATCTGCAGAGTTGCAAAGTTAAAATTTGACCTAGAAGATTGAAAATCGTGTTTTAATGGTCATTGTAGAATTGGGCAGAGTTTAGTAATTCAAAGGCCTAGATAATGTTTGATCTCTATATCAATGATATAGATTCATTTTTTTAAATTTAAAAACTTATAAGGTCTCAATCGTTTGGAAGGTGGAGTGGATCAACAACTAAGATTCATTTTCAGCAATTGGGAAAATGAAACAGATCGACGGTTTGGATTCATTTTCAATTGTTGGGTAGTTGGAGTCAATCAACAATCAGGATGATCAGAAAATCCTTGGAAACAACTTATTTCTCTACC
>JASDQU010237575.1:1113-16927 GCA_032191745.1 Picea mariana | reverse complement strand
CCAAACGCAACGCAAGGCGAGTTGGCAAGATGGGCAAGATGGGCGCCCAAACACACGATGAGCGGAAACGAAACGCACGAAGAGTCGTAACGGAAACGACCACACAGTTGGGAATAAAAGCAGCTCAGTGTTGTTACCATCAATAAATCGGAAAATCCTTGACAGTTGGGAACGGAAAGGAGTGAAAGCAGCCGCTGCCGGAGAGTCAGTGTTGTACTGGTTCATTCTCACAGGATTCTTCCTCTTTTTCAATTTCCACTTTTTTTGGATTCTTACTCTCAATTCAATTTCCATCTTTTTCGTCCGTTGGTTGGCTGCCTCGCTCAAGTACAAATACCTTCCGAGTCGGTCGCATCACTCGAGGAAGAGGAAGAGGATAGTTGGACTATCATTGTTATCTCTCTTATTTTTGGGTTCGATTGGTTGGCTGCCTCACTCAATACGGAAGAGGAATGAATTCTTTTTCGTATGTTGCAATTCTGCATTGCAATGCAATGGGCTTACTTAGGGTTTAGCAATTATGCAATGCAACGCAGAGGGCGTTTACGGTTTTTGGTCTCTTCTGTACCCTAATTCTCTTTCCGTCCATTCATAGGTTTCCTTTTTTTTTATCAGAATATATAGTATATAGTTCTGCTCTGTCTCCATACATTTGTATTTCATCTCCCTTTTCTTTTGTTTTTTCTTATTCTATTGCGGCTGTTTCCATTTATTTATTTCACTTTTCCGCCTTTGTTGATTGCGCAGGATCTGTTGCCTGTTTTGTTTTTTGTTTCTGTTTCTTAGTATTTCTCTTCGTTTCATTGTTGCTGCACTCTGGCTTGGCTGGATGATTAATGTATGTAAGTTTTGAGGGCCGAGACTCTTCCCACGGGGTTTATCCATTTGGAAATGAAGGTAATGGAACTAACTTATCTGCATATAGTATAAATCATTATTCTTATTGTGAATATTTTTATAGAATTTTGTTTAATTTGTTTCCTCCGTACCCTAATCCTTAAATAATTTTCGTTTATTAAGTACATTGATTGCAAGATAGAATGAAACTCAGGTTTCACTGATCATAGAAGAAGAGGAACAATTTAAAATTGCAGGATAGAATGGAACTCAGGTTTCCCTGATCATGGCTGAAACAAATGTGGATGCTAAGAGACGACACAAACTTTAGAAGATGAACAAGTTAAAGTTGCAGAAAATTCAGTCAAGATGCAGATGTACCTGAAGGGGTTGAAACCCTTCCTTCCTATGCGAAGGGGTTGAAACCCTTCCTTCCTCTAAGAAGACGGAAAGACAAGCTGTTGAGAATTGAACGTCCAGTCTCCTTCCACTCACCTGGACACCTCGATACCAATTTTGATGTCGGATATGAGGTTGAGGTAGGTAGAGTTTTCTTTCATTTATGTTCATGGATATTTTTTTTTTTTTTTTTTTCATTCATTTATTTTTCCACATTTATCCAACATTTTCTTTCTTAATATTACAGCACGTTACTCTTTCTACCTCTCTATATGCATTTAACTCTGTGTTTTTCGAACTTTCTTGCAATGTCTTTCAAAATCCTTTATATATTATGAAGAGTTTTAATATCAACTAGCCATCTTATTCGATATATGGCATAATTAATACTAAAAGATATAATATTTTTCAAGGGAAGAACTACTACAAGCTCATCTTCACATCTCTATTTAGTCAGTTCTATCCAAGTTAGTGAAACGAGAAGACTGTCCCTTGCCTGCTTGCCTGTTTTCGTGGGTTAAATCTCCCTTTTACTTCCATAGTAGCGTTACAACCTTTCACTTGAGGGGATTGCTTAAGCATAATATTAAAATCCATGGCATGCCTGGAAATCCCTTAGTATCTTGATTCTTGACAATCAAATGCATGGCCAACTAGTGGACACTAGCCTTCATTGGGCTTGAATTGACCCCATCCACCCATGCACAAGGATGCAAGTTTTTTCTCTCAAACGCTTCAGCATGGCCAACTAGTGGACACTAGCCTTCATTGGGCTTGAATTGACCCCATCCACCCATGCAAAAGGATGCAAGTTTTTTCTCTCAAATGCTTCAGCATTTGAAGCCCTCATTATCTTTAATTGATTCAATGGTGTTCCACTACCATTACTGGCCAACAGTATTAAATGGGCTAGACAATAGGGTTCAAGAGACAATATTGTAGAAATCCATGAAGAGTTTGAAATACTAATTATTTTCTTATAAGGATAATCAAAATTTTAATTACCTTTATTTCATAAGCATTTTAGTCACATGGAGCTGTATATCAACTTCTAACTTAAAAAGAAGTTTATCTATTTGGTTTAACATAACTGATATATTCCAATAGGTTGAGTGGAAGCCAAATGGAGGCATTCAAGTTGACTTCCAAGGTAAAAAACCACAACTAGAGACACTATTTTTACAAACCCATGTTGGATTTGTCTTAATTTGCCTCTAAATTTGTTGAAATTCTACAACAACTATTGCACACAAAACCATAAATCAGTTTACAACTATTGCACACAAAACCAGAAATCAGACTTTTAAACTGTGACAATGGCATTAGAGACAATTACAACCATTTCTTTTAAGGATCTAATAAAATAATCCATTCAAATTCAAGATGATCCTAAAATATAGGAGTATATGTAAGCTCAACGTTTTCTTACCATGATGCTTAATCTATATTAGACCTATCTTTGTACCAATAACAACTCTCCAACCATAAGCATTAAACATTGTTTTAATACATGCATCTAAAATTTCCTTGTAAATTATATTATGGATGCTTATCAATAACTTCAGCCCCAAAACACTCCTTTACATGCCATATTATGGATGGTAATTACATAATCTTATATAGTGTGGTTGGATGATACAAAAATAGAACGTAAATTCAAACATAGGTCATGGAATTATTTTATAACAATGTGACATCCTTGGTTAAAAAGATTTAATAGTTTTCACTTCTTATACATGCTATGGCATAGATCCCAGGAGAGAAGGTTTGATGGCTTGCTTACTTAGAAGCTAAATGTATAATAAGATATGAGTATGTTATGTTGAACAATTCCACTTTTATCATTCCTATACTCACCAAACTATATAGTGTCTATCAAAAGTTTTTAATTTTGATCCATTTTTTTGGAAATATTGCTTATAGAAATTTATACTCACCCCTTTGGTTAAGGGATGTATCTATGTCATCAAAATCACCTAGGACTTGCACTTAACCTCATTTGCACCCATTCGAGAGGATTTAAACTTTAGTCTTTGTGTTAATACATGCTCAATCACCTCTTTACTTGATGTTAGACCAAAATATTTCTTATAGCCATTTAGGGTGCTTAAGCTGCCATGCTACGAGGAACGTATGTATGAAAAAGTAGGATGCAAATCGAAACATAGGTTATGGGGATTATAACAATGTCACATCCTTGGTTAAAAAGGTTTGATGTTATAAGTTATTCTACAATCGTCTTCACTTCTTATATACATGCTATGGTGTAGATCCCAAAAGGGAGGGTTTGATGGTTTGCTTACTTAGAAGCTAAGTGGATAATAAACTATGAGTACGCTATGTTGAGCCATTCCACATATATCATTCCTATACCCACCAAACTATCTTATTGCTAACAAAAATTCTTAATTTTAATCCATTGTTTTGGGGGAAATATTGCTTATGGACATTTATACCAGCCCCTTTGGTTAAGGGATGTATGTATGCCATCAAAATCACCTAAGACTTGCACTTGACCTCATTTGCACCCATTCGAGAGGTTTTAAACTTCATTCTTTGTGTTAATACATGCTTGATCACCTCTTTGCTTGATGTTAGACCACTCCCCCTTAGCATAATTTTTAATCCATTTGATTCTAGATGAAGAGTATTCCTCATTTTAAGATTTAATACTAAACTTAAAGATAGATTGTAATGTTGTTTTCCTTTTTGATTGTTATAGATCACTTCTGGTTCTATAAATATGCCTTTTAGAGTTTATTAGCTTTGGTGGTTCATTTCTTCTTCATTTATAATTTACAAATAAATTGTTTTTAATTTTAGTTATTGTCATTTTCCATCATACTGTGACTTGTGCTAATTTTTGATAGGTGGCTCATCAAACTTTGAGTTTACAATCAAATTCTAGCTTCAATTCAAATCCTAAATAATATATGTTGCTTTTGATAATATGTTGACCTTAAAACCTTGCTATCCCTTGATTAAGCATCGTAAGGTATTGAATCTATTTGTCCCACAAATTTTATAGTACCCAGTTCAAGCAATGTAGCCCTTAGAAGCCTTAGCTATAATGTTGAATTTAAAGCAGTTGCAAGAGCCATTCTCCGGGAGGATGGCACAGACCCTAGCCAAGATCTAGGGCCCCCAATGCACTCCTGGGGATTTGGTCTGGGACCAAATAGTCAATTCCATGGCAAAAGACCCTTGTAAGGCCCCCCAGGAGATGACTGAGGTTCTTGGTCTGGGACCAAGCAGTAAAGACCTCTAAGAGGGCCCCTAGTATATGATTTGGGTTTTTGGTCTGGGACCAAGTAGTTAAAGTCCCTAGATATGTCTAGGGCCCTTGGAAATGTTCCAGGGTACCCATGCCTGGGACATGGATTGATCCTTGGTCTTGTACCTTGGTGGATAAGACCCCAGAAATGTTTTTGGGGTCACCTGGTCTTTGATCAGGTGCTTGTTGGTATATGTCCCTTTTTGAAGGCGGGCATGACCACATGAGGGATGTATCCCATATGTAATGATGATAAAATTAAAAAGGTCACTTTGAGAATGAATGGACAAGTATTGCCACCAATTCAACCTTCTCAAACCCCCCTTTTTACCCTTGCTTTTGTTTTTGGGGTTTTTGTTTTTGCTTTAGGGGTTAATGAGAAAATATAAATTAAATATTTTAATTATAACATGTTTAATTAATATTTATATTAATTAAACATGTTATTTTTAATTGTTATTTTAATTAATATTTTCTATCACCCTAACCTAGTCTAAAAGTATAAATAAAGATCCTACCTCTATCTTTAGCTCACTTCATTTGTTCTATCCTAAAGAGGGCGGATCTCTCCTTACTAGCTGTGGCCCCCTTTGCAACAGTGACTGAGTTTTTTTTTTTTTCTTTAGTGATAGTTCGGCCCTCCCAAATCTGATCATCTCTCAACTTCTTGGTTATTGAATTTTGCCTCTTGCTTGGGGATGAGTTAAGGCTTGTTGTAGGGCTACATTATGTGGTTGTTTTCCTATGTGTTGAGGATTGGAGTTGCTGCCATCTTCTACAGTCCACAAACCTTCTTCTAAAGGCTGTCGTCTCCCTTCTAGTGTTGTTCAGTTTGAGCCGTGACCTTCCAGCATAGATCTGGCCCCTTCTCCTTGAGCTGCGGCCCCTTTCAAGCTGTCTGTAACCTCTGTCTTGCATGAGGGTTTGTTCAGCATGGGTGAGGGTTTGATCTCAGAAATTTCGTGGGATATTTAAGTGTTGTTCTCTTCCTTGGTGGCAAAAAATTCTACTCATCTCTTGGCAAGAGATCTAACCTATTTGGTAGATCTATGATCCTAATTTTTTTTGAGAATTAGTACTAGTGACATCACATCTCTAATGTGTGGCTGTGTCTCCTTCAGAGGTAAGACTACAAGACAAGGTAAGTGATCTGTTCTTGTTTATTAGTTCCCTATTTTAAAGTTGTTTATAGATATAGATCAGATCTAAAGATTAAATTTAGTTTTAACAACTTTATCTATACAGATCTACATTTCTAGTTAGATCTGTTAGCTTCTGTTTGATCTACATCAGATCCATTAAATCTGTCATTACCTAGATTTGTTGTTGCTTAGATTTGACTATCTACTTCCTAGTTGTTGTATGGTTCATAACTGTTTGTCTTTCACTTAGATCATCTTGCTTATATCTTAGTGAAACTACTGTGATCTGTTTAGAAAGAAATTATTCTAGCACTGCCTATGATCAGTTTGCTCACTTGTTCTAAGGATAGATTTATTTCAGTTCTTTACTGTTGACTCTAACAGTTTCAAAAGACAGTGTTTTTCTGCATTACCCCTAAAAATCTAACATGGTTTCAGAGCTTAGGGTGTAGGATATTCTTGAACCTGCACAGATCCACCTTGTTAGGGTTGTTTTGCAAAGATCAAGCTAATCTAGATCACAGCATGGCTTCCTCATCGGTTAAAGTTGAAGACAGACTTGTAGGGGCTTCAAATTTAATGCTTGGAAATACAGAATAGTAAACATTCTTGAAGATAATGATCTAGAAGAGTTGATCTCTAGGGAGATTGAAGAACCCACTTCAAACACAGCTAGGGCAACATACAAAAGGAAACAAACCAAGGCTAAAAGAATCATTTTTTATTCTATCAAAGACAACATGATGCCCATCATTGGTCATCTAAGAACTGTCAAAGATTGTTTTGATGCCTTGGCAAACCTCTATGAAAAGAAGGCACCAACTCAGAAAAGAATTTTGAAGAAACAATTACGTACCTTGAAAATGGGAAAGGATGATACAGTTGCTACTTTCTTCTCCAAGATTGCACAAACCAAAGATCAGCTTATTGCAATTGGTGTTCCTATAGATGATGATGATCTTGTTCAAACAACTTTTGATGGACTTCCTGATTCTTGGGGAGTTTTTTTTGCATCCGTAAATGGAAGAGAATCCCAACCTAATTTTGAAAGATTGTGGCATGACTGCTTAGAAGAAGAAGAAAGACTAAACAACAGAAATGATTATTCAATTCTAAAAGATCATGCTCTTAGCAAAGACCAAGAAATGGAAGAAGTTCCCTAAATCAAAAGGCAAAGGTAATAAACCCCAAGGTAAGTTATCTCATCTCAATCCTCATTTATCTAAAGTTAAATGTTTTAACTGCAATAAGCTAGGACATTATGCAAGAGATTGCAGGAGTCCTCCCTCTCAACAGAAAAGAAGAGGAAGATTCCAAGCCTCAGTTGCCACTGAAGAGGCTAAACCTCTAAAGGAGCCTCAAAGAAGAAAAACCAGGGCTGCCACCAAAGAGAAAGAACAACGAAAGGAATATTATTTTATTTCAGCTCTTTCCAGCACTATCACCAAGTCAGAAGAGATTTGGCTAATAGACAGTGGTGCTTCCAGACACATGACGGGCTTCAAACAAAACCTTCCAAACTATCAAGACAAGAAATTCAAGGAAAAGGTAGAACCAGGTGATGATGGCACCTATGACATAAAATGTTTTGGATCTACCTCTTTCCGTTTTCACTCAGGTAATATCTTTCACATTGATGAAATTCTTTATGTACCTGGTCTAAAGAAAAACTTAATCTCTGTTCTAGTTTTAGAAAGTAAGGGTTACTCAGTAGCTTTCACCAAAGGGAAGACCCTCCTATGGTCTTCAAATGAATATTTAAGTACTGCTATAACTATTGGAACTCGTGAGAGGACTTTATAAGATTTCAGGTTAGGTTGTTCAAGCTCTAGTTCACGAGACGATAAATCCCTGCGAGCTTTGGCACAAAAGACTTGGACACCTCAACTACAATGCTCTTCCAGGTTTGCAAAAGATGGTGACAGGTATGCCAGTATTTTCTTTTGAGCATGATAGTGTTTGTAAGGGTTGCTCACTTGGTAAGAATACAAAGAAACCCTATCCTCTCAGTAATAGAAAATCAAAGGGAATTTTGGACTTAATTCATTCTTATCTTTGTAGGCCCATGACTGCACCGTCTATGAATGGTTGTATTTATTATATCATTTTTATTGATGATTGTTTGCGTAAAACTTGGATTTATTTCTTAAAGACTAAAGATGAATCTTTTAGCAGAGTTCAAGATTTCAAGAATCTTGTTGAAAATCAAACAGGCAGACACATCCAAGTTTTCGGAATAGATAACGGTAAAGAATTTGACTCCTTCAAATATGACGAACTCTGTCGGGCTTCTGGAATTAAGAGGGAGTTAACTGTGCCTTACAACCCTTAGCAGAATGGGGTTGCTAAAAGAAAGAATCGAACTATCTGTGAAGCAGCTAGGGCCATGATGTATGACCAAAACTTACCTTTATCTCTTTGGGCCGAAGCTGCCAACACTGCAGTCTACATTCAGAATAGATGTCCACACAAAGCCCTTGAAGCGAAAACTCCTGAAGAAGTTTTCACTGGAATTAAGCCCTCAATTGATCATTTGAGAATCTTTGGCAGTCCAGTCTACATTCACATTTCAAAAGAGAAGAGGACCAAGCTAGAGCCCTCTGGAAAGAAATGAACTTTTGTGGGGTACAGTGAAACCTCAAAAGCTTACAGGATTTATATTCCAGGTCAAAAGTTCATCGAAGTAAGCAGAGACGTGACTTTTCATGAAGAAGCAGATTTTCGTCAGGCCAGAGAACTTCCGTATGATTCAGAAGAACAAGAAGCTCCACCACTTGATTCTCCAGATTCTCCTCTTTCAGATGAGCAGAGGGAGGAAACCTCTGAACTTCCATTGGATCCCTCAAGGGATACTGTTGAGTTTCCAATGGAGATACCTCCTGTTAAAATGAAACCAGCCTAGTGTCGTGAAATATTGAAAGAAGCAGAAAATCATTTAGCTCCTAAGGGCACCTTCAGAGAAAGAAAGAAACCAGATAAGTACTCTGGTCTCATAGCTAATTTAAATAATGTAATTGATTCAGAACCTTCCACATTTGTAGAAGCCTCTAAACATCAAGTGTGGAAAGATGCTATGAATGAAGAATATGATTCCATTTTAAAGAATGATGTATGGACCATAGTCCGTAGACTTCATGGAAAATTAGTAGTAACTTCAAAATGGATTTATAAGATAAAGCATGTAGCAGATGGCAGTATTGAGAAATACAAGGTGAGATTCGTAGCTCGTGGTTTTTCTCAAAAGGAAGGAATTGACTATGACAAGATTTTTGCTCCAGTTGCCAGGTATACTTCAATCAGGATTATTATCTCTCTTGTAGCAGTATTTGGTTGGAAACTTCACCAAATGGACGTTAAGACTGCTTTTCTTAACAGTGAAGTTGAGCAAGAAGTATATATTGAGAAACTTGAAGGTTTCGTGATACATGATAAAAGATCTCATGTGTGCAAACTCAAGAAAGCCCTGTACGGGTTGAAGCAAGCTCCAAGAGCTTGGTATGGTAGAATAGATAGTTTTCTACAAAGTCTTGGATTCACCAAGAGCATAGCAAATCCAAATCTTTATATAAATATTGTTCAAAATCATTCAGTTATCTTAGTCTTATATGTGGATGATCTATTCCTCATTGGAGAGGAAAAATTGATAGCTCAAACTAAGAGGGAGCTTTCTGCAGAGTTTGAAATGAAAGACTTGGGGCTCATGCATTATTTATTAGGCTTGGAGGTATGGCAGAAACAAGGTGAGATCTTTCTCTCTCAAGGGAAATATGCAGTTGATATTCTCCACAAATTTGGCATGTTGGATTGCAAGTCCATGACTACTCCAATGATCTCTAATTTAAAGAAACTACAAGATCAGGTCACAGGTTCAGATCCAGAAGACCCCACCTTATAACAGCAGATCATTGGGTCCTTGATGTACCTCGTACATACGAGACCAGACATTTGTTATGCGGTAAATGCTCTCAGTCAATTCATGTGTGAACTGAAGCATATACATATGGTTGCTGTGAAGCATATTCTGAGATATGTTCGGGGAACTATAGCCTATGGTCTCAGATACACGTCCAGTGGAGGTATAATGCTCCATGGTTTTACAGATTCAGATTGGATGGGCAGTACAGCGGATTGGAAGAGCACTTCCGGATATTGCTTCAGCTTGGGTTCGGCAATGATTTCCTAGTCCAGTAGGAAACAGGGCTCCATAGCCTAAAGCACTGCAGAAGCATAATACATTGCTGCAAGTGTTGCTAGCAGAGAAGCAGTGTGGCTTAGGAAGCTACTTTCAGACTTGTTCAGTTCAGAACTCGAACCCATAGTCATTCATTGTGACAATCAGAGCTGTATAAAGCTCACCGAGAATCCAGTGTTTCACGACAGATCAAAACACATTGAGATGAGATACCACTATGTCCGGGACATGGTTCAGAAGAGCGTTCTCAACATTCAGTATGTTTCGACGACAAAACAAACGACATATATTTTTACCCAGCCACTGTCACTGAGAAAGTTTGGATACTTTCGTGACAAGCTTGGTGTAGCTGAGAATGCCTCTCTTGCTGAGAGGGAGTGTTGAATTTAAAGCAGCTGCAAGAGCCATTCTCCGAGAGGATGGAAAAGACCCTAGCCAAGATCTAGGGCCCCCAGTGCACTTCTGGGGATTTGGTCTGGGACCAAATAGTCAGTGCCATGGCAAAAGACCCTTGTAAGGGCCCCCAGTAGATGACTGAGGTTCTTGGTCTGGGACCAAGCAGTAAAGACCCATGAGAGGGCCCCCAGTATATGACTGGGGTTCTTGGTCTGGGACCAAGCAGTTAAAGTCCCTAGATATGTTTAGGGCCCCTGGAAATGTTCCAGGCTACCCATGCCTGGGGCATGGGTTGATCCTTGGTCTTGTACCTTGGTGGATAAGACCCCAGAAATGTTTTTGGGGTCACCTGGTCTTTGATCAGGTGCTTGTTGGTATATGTCCCTTTTTGAAGGCGGGCATGACCACATGAGGGATGTATCCCATATGCAATGATGATAAAATTAAAAAGGTCACTTTGAGAATGAATGGACAAGTATTGCCACCAAGTCAACCTTCCTAAACCCCCCTTTTTACCCTTACTTTTGTTTTTGGGGTTTTTGTTTTTGCTTTAGGGGTTAATGAGAAAATATTTATTAAATATTTTAATTATAACATGTTTAATTAATATTTATATTAATTAAACATGTTATTTTTAATTGTTATTTTAATTAATATTTTCTATCACCCTAACCTAGTCTAAAAGTATAAATAAAGATCCTACCTCTATCTTTATCTCACTTCATTTGTTCTATCCTAAAGAGGGCGGATCTCTCCTTGCTAATTGCGGCCCCCTTTGCAACAGTGACTGAATTTTTTTTTTTCTTTAGTGATAGTTCGGCCCTCCCAAATCTGATCAGTTCTCAGCTTATTGGTTATTGATTTTTGCCTCTTGCTTGGGGATGAGTTAAGTATTGTTGCAGGGTTGCATTATGTGGTTGTTTTCCTGTGTGTTGAGGATTGGAGCTGCTGCCATCTTCTACAGTCCACAGACCTTCTTCTAAAGGCTGTCGTCTCCCTTCTAGTGTTGTTCAGCTTGAGCCGTGACCTTCCAGCATAGATCCGACCGCTTCTCCTTGAGCCGCGGCCCCTTTCAAGCTGCCTGTAACCTCTGTCTTGCATGAGGGTTTGTTCAGCATGGGTGAGGGTTTGATCTCAAAAATTCCATGGGATATTTAAGTGTTGTTCTCTTCCTTGGTGGCAAGAAATTCTACTCATCTCTTGGCAAGAGATCTAACCTATATGGTAAATCTATGATCCTAATTTTTTCTGAGCATAAGTACTAGTGGCATCACATCTCTAATGTGTGGCTGTGTCTCCTTCAGAGGTAAGACTACAAGACAAGGTAAGTGATCTGGTCTTGTTTATTAGTTCTCTGTTTTAAAGTTGTTTATAGATATAGATCAGATCTGAAGATTAAATTTAGTTTTGACAACTTTATCTATACAGATCTAAATTTCTATTTAGATCTGTTAGCTTTTGTTTGATCTACATCAGATCCATTAAATCTGTCATTACCTAGATTTGTTGTTGCTTAGCTTTGATTATCTACTTCCTAGTTGTTGTATGGTTTAGAATTGTTTGTCTTTCACTTAGATCAGCTTGCTTAGATCTTAGTGAAACTACTGTGATCTATTTAGAAAGAAATTATTCTAGCACTGCCTATGATCAGTTTGCTCACTTGTTCTAAGGATATATTTATTTCAATTCTTTACTGTTCACACTAACAGTTTCAAAAGATAGTGTTTTTCTGCATTACCTTTAAAATCTAACATATAATCCCTAGAATTCTATTCCTTTAGCCTTGCTTGATCGCATCTCATAAGACTAACTACATATCTTGTTATAATTGTTCTACAATTATTTACTATTATAATTGTTGAAGGTTAATCCTTGTTGATGATTGCAGCATCGTGTGACGTTCTCCAGGTTGTTCTCCTCTGGACTGAGTTGAGACGATCTGAGAGAGAGCCCATGTGTTGGGTGTGCCCATGTGATGTGTGTGTGTCAGACTCTGGATTGAGTTGTGATGACGTGTGGTCTCCTGCCTTGTACTCATCTGGATTGAGTTGAGTCAGCTTGAGATGGTCTCTTGCCTTGTACTCCTATGGACTTAGTTGAGTCGGCTTGAGATGGTTCTCCAGATGGTACTCCTATGGACTCAGTTGAGTTAATCTATTGAGAGTGACGTCCCTGTGGGTGAGCATAGGCGGAAGTGTCCCTAGTGGCTGAGCACTAGAGGATGTGTGGATCCCTTGCTATATTATCTAAGAGTAAGATTTGTTGTAACCCTAATTTGTATCATGAAGGGTACAAGTTGACCCCACCATGTAAAGATAATTAATATTGTGTCAAAGATTAATTATATTATTCAGTTGAAGAGGTCGGCCCTATTGTGCCAATAGACACACCTATTACTGTGTCAAGTCTTGTATAAATAGGAGGAGATCCCTATTGTGGATCTCACTCACTTCACTTGTCATCTCATAATTTCAACAACACTTATACTTCTGAAGTACGCATCTCTTCTGGTGTTGATGATTACAGCTGCGTGAGACATCCTCTAGGACACAGACTGAGTGAGTCATCCTGAGAGAAAGCCCACACATTGGGTGTGTTGTTCCTCTCTGAGACGGAGAAGGAATGTTGTGTTCAATTGTGTGGGGTGAGGAATCCCATGAGACGGGTGTATGGTTCCTCTCTGTGACAGAGATGGAACATTGTGTGCCCCTGTGTGGGGTGAGGAAGCCCATGAGTTGGGTGTGTCGTTCTCTCAGAGATAGAGATGAAACGATGTACTGGTCTCCTTTGTGTAGAGAGTTGAGATGATGTGATACTCCAGATGATTTTCCTGTGAGATGCAGTGAGATAGAGATCTGTTGAGTAGGATGTTTCTGTGGCTGAGCACAGGGGGACGTGATCCTAGTGGTTGAGCACTAGTGAGTGTGTATTCTAATGATTCTCCTGTGAGACGCAGTGAGATAGAGACTTGGACGTCTTTGTGGTTGAGCACAGATGGACATGCCCCTAGTGGCTGAGCACTAATGGGTGTATGAGATCCCTTGCTATATTATCCAAGAGTCAGACTTACCTGTAACCCTATTTGTGATGTAAAGGGTACAGGTCGGCCCCACCATAAAGTGAAAGATAATTAATGTAAAAGATAATTAATATGGTAATTATTAATTATATTTTGAGTTATTGAGGTCGGCCCTGTTGTGCCAACAAACACTACTTTTGATATGTCTCGTCTAATATAAATAAAGGTAATTTTCCCATTGAGGAAAGATAACTCAAGTGTGAGTTTGGAAATTTCAGCAAGTACAAGTTCTAGGGCTGAAGTGTGCACCTCTCTTAGGTGCTAGCTTTCTAGGTTTTGTGAGCACCCTTTTGTGTGCTAAGTTTATGGTGTGGGAGGTCTTTCTCTTGAAGAATATAGCAAAGGATTGGCTGGGTTTTCTTCCCTTGTTGAGAAGGGTTTCCCAGGATACTTCTTGTGTACTTGTGCATGGTGTTTTCTTCTTGTGATCTTGGTTATTGCAACAAATTGTTTATGGTGTAACTGCAATTGTCTATGGTTCAAGTAAAATGATAAAATTGGAATAAAATTCATGCTTGAGCACAACTTATTGAAAAATCAACATGGTATCAGAGCATAGGTCTTGAAGAACCCATTACATAAGCATTAAAAGCCAACCGTCCTTCCTTCTGTAGTTCCGTACGACCTCTAGGGTTTGTTGCAATTCCGTACGACCCTCCTTTTCTGAAGTGATTTAGCCCCTAATACTTGGACATTGAGGCTATTTTTGGCATAGGAGAGTATGACCTCCTCCAACACACCTCCAGAGACTCTTAGAGTAAAATTTCGAGCATTTTGAATTTTTGGCCCTAAGGTTTCTAGGGTTTCTCATTTTTCTGCAGACTTTTGGCTTTAGGGTTTCTACAGCTTACTAAAGGAGCTCCTTAGCTCAACAATATTCCTGTGGCTCTCTTAAGGCTTATTGTTGGCAGTCATAAGCCCAACAAAACCTAAGGTTGCTAGCCTAGCCTAGCCTAGCCGTTAGGTTTTCTAGCCCTGTTGACAAGGGTTTGTGAAGAAATCTAAAAATATGAAGAACATAACCTTGGTGGAAGATAGGCTTGATGGATCAAGCAACTTCAACTCCTGGAATTCAATACTTCAGATCACCCTTGAAGAGGATGACCTATTGAGTGTGATACACAAGACTTTACCAGAGACAACTACCGATGAAGAGAAGGAAATAAGAAAGGAAGATGACGTCAAGGCAAGGAAAATAATCATATACTCAGTAAGAGATCATATCCTACCTCGTATTGCCAACTTGAAGACAACTTATGAAATGTATGAAGCATTGAAGAATATGTATGAGAGTGACAACACCCTCAGAGTCCTTACCTTAAAGGGCTAGCTCCAAAGCATCAAGATAACAAAAGGTGATACAATTGCTACCTTTTTTTATGAAGATGTCAGAGATCAAAGATCAACTAGGTGTCGTTGGAGAAGTCATATTTGACAGAGAACTTGTTTTGTCCACTCTCAGTAATCTTCCAAAACACCGGGAACCATTTCTTCAAAGTATCAGTGGAAGGGAAAAACTACCCACTTTTGATTGCCTGTGGACAGACTGTACGCAAGAAGAACTTAGACTTAAAGCTAGAGGAGTGGAAGACTCCCTTGATGACAATCATGCTCTTGCACTTCATACAAAGAAAGGAGGAAGATTTAAAAGAAACTTTAGGAAAACTTTCAAAGATGAGAAAACTTCATCAACTTCAGGTTATGATCAGTGAAGAGACATGATAGAGATCTAGTGCTTCAGATGTGACAAATATGGACACTATGAGAGAAATTGTCCTACTAGGAAGAAAGGAAGACAATATGCTTCCACCGTTGACATTGATCCAGACCCACCACAATGTTGGAAAATTCAGTTAACGGATAGCGAATCAGTGTATACTTGTCATTGATGGCAAGTACAGTTGTGGTTGCAGTGATGACAACAACAATGAATAGCAGCGCAGCAATAATCGGGAGGAGAAGAGTCAGTGACCGTTGGATCCCATTCAAATTTCCCGAAAGAACGAGGGCCGTCAGATCTGAATGAAGACATTGAAGAGGAGGACAGAGCTCAATCGTTAGATCCAAGCGCAAGACCTGACCATCGTCAGATCAAGGATAACCTGCACACTCTTTAAAGTACAAGGAGAAGTGGGAGTGATTGCGATGTGCAAAATCGCGATCTAATCTGAGTCGTCGAGATCTAGGTTGATCTGAACCATTGATTTTCTTCATCGGAGAATCGAGGATCGGGACTTTGAAATGTCCAATTCACTCGACAACGAAAACCCCGAAATTGTGATATGCGATTTTGCGATTTGATCGCAGCCGTTAAAGCAAGCATGAGATATGGACCGTTGATTTTCTTCATCAGAGAATCGGGGATCGGGACTTTGAAAGTCCATCTCACTTGACAACGAATTCACGATTTGATCACAGCCATTAAAGCAAGCATGAGATATGGACCGTTGATTTTCTTCATTAGAGAATCGGGGATCGGGACTTTGAAATGTCCA
>JASDQU010237574.1:0-16927 GCA_032191745.1 Picea mariana | reverse complement strand
CTTTTCTTGTGCTTCTACATATTGAATATATTGTGATCTCCATGTGTTGATGAATCTTGTATGCACTTAATAACTCAATAAATTAGTAGTAGTTAGTGATTCCAAGAAAGAATTTGGCTTGGGATCATTACACCATGACAATAGGGGAAGAATAGGTGTTGGTACTTGGATGGATAGCACCCACTACTAGCAATTCTTGGAAAATTTTCTCAATTTCATTTTTCTAAGCGAAGGGATGACGATAAGGGTGAAGATTGGGAGGAACATTGCTCGGGATTAAAGGAATGGAATGGTCATGGTCACCATGAGAAGAGGCAAGGCCTTGTGGAGTTTATAAAATAGCGTGGTGTTTGGAAAGGATAGATTGGAGGTCGAGGTACACAGAGGTTGTCTCAACTGCTTGAATGGAATGAAGTTGGGAAATGATACCAAAATAACCTTTTTTGAGTAACTCCTCCATGTGGTGGGAAATGATGATCTCCGGAGAGCCTAATGTAATGCATTGGAATTTATATTGTTGTCCCTCCTATTGGAATTTCATGGTTAAATCCTTAAAATCCATGGTGATGGGGCCGAGTGTGCGTAGTCATTCATCACCAAGGATAATTTCACAACCACCCATGTCAATAGAAAACATGTGAGATTTCAATTGATACTAACCAATTTGTAGGCGCACATTTTCACAATGCTCCCCACATTTCATGGAACCACCATTAGTAATCATTATTTGAAAATTGTTGACTGCACAAATATAGCAATTGATCTCTTGGGAAATGCAACGATGAATGAAATTATGAGTGATACCACTAGTAACTAGGATGATGACTTTTTGGTACTTAATGTATCGAATTAACTTGATGGTTTGGGGAGCAAAAAATATAGTGAGAGCATTCATCGAAATGAGTGGTTCAACTTCAGGAGGATCAGAGAGAGTCATAAAATCATTTGTTGGGGGTAGCATTGAATAAGGTGAACCTCAACATCTTCATCAAAAACATCCTCTGAAATTGCCATAAACACTTTATGTTCTTTACTATTGTGCCATGGAAAGTGTTTCTCATCACAATGATAGAAAATACCCTTGATTTGGCGTTCATCCATTTTCGTCCATGTTAATTTTTGGACCTTGAGAGGAGTGGCCTGAGGGGCAGGGGTGGGGGGTTTAGGGTGGGGAATAAAATCAAATTTTATGCTCTCGAAAAATATGACCTGTTGTGCCTCCTTGACATGTTTAGTTGCTTCCAACCAAGTATATGAGTGAGCCATGAGGACCTAGGCTCTCATTTCATCCTTAACGCCTTTGATAAATAATTCCTGGAAGAAGGCATTTGTCATGCCCTCCATTCAAAAATCCAAGTGCTCAAAGGAAGCTATAAAATTTCCCACTGTGTCAGATTGTTTCAACTTGGTTAGACGACCTAAATGGTGGGTGTTTGTGTCAAAGTGTTCATACAGCTCGAAAAAAAACTATGTCCAAGCAACATACCCTCGGCGTGAATTTCTATGACATTGCCACCATTTCCATCATTCTGGATCCAAATAGAGAACATCGTAATGAAGCTTGGTCAACTCATCAGTAATTCCATGTAGGGAAAAATAGTGTTCCATCTAAGTGACCCAAGTTGTTATATCCAAGCCATCAAATTTTTCCACCTCAACTCGGGAAAGATGGGGTTCAGGATGTAGGGATTTGGAATGAGAGTGTGGAGGTTGGTTGGAGTCAACACCTTCATCATGGAGGGGTGGGCCAGCAAAGGAAGAGCCTTGGAAATAGTTCATGAATTTTTTGAGAGTGGAAGTGATTTCAAAAATTCGGTTATTGATTTGTTCCTGGATGTAGTCCACTTTGGTATCAATGGAAAAAATGTCAGAATTCAGTTTCTGATTGGTTTCATCTTGGTGAGTGGGATCCATTGGGGGGTGAGGAGTGGGTCCACGGTTAAAAAAAAAAAACAGATAAGTGGTACATACTAATGCGATTAGTGAAAATCAGAGGAAGCCAATGGAGTAAGTGGTAAATAAGGGTGTCGGGAAGGGGATGGGTCCACGGAAAAAAGTCTTAAAAATGATAGGTATCACAGCGATCAAGGTGAAGAGGGGAATCCAATAGGATAGGTCTCAAATAATGGGTCGAACAAGAACCTGAATTGTTTTTTTATTTTTTTTACTCCTGTGGAGTTATACTCTGACCTGAATAATATTACAATTTCAAAATGCCCAAATTCTTAACAATCAAAAAAACGTGTAGTAATTTTGCAACCAGAATGCAGGGGCAAGGTTGCACAGCCAAAATATCATTTATGTTTCTTGTCTAGTATGTTCCCCTCGATTAGGTTTTTCATGGTGCCTACGGACAAGGGTTTTCCCTATGTTATATCTCTCTCATATATGTATGAGGTTGAATAGTGTTACTCATCCCAATGTCTCATGGAACCCACTAAGGAGGCTCAACCATACCCTTAGTCATACTACTTGATTACCTAAGTACTAGAGAGTATATTTTTGAGTGTTGTTCTTGGTGGCACTATAGTAGTTAGGCAGTCGATCAGCTAATCTAGGATTGGTTTCAGGCGACCTAGGGGACTCTCAATATAACTAACAATACATGGGAGTGATGGTCATGTACATATTATGCTTGATCTGTTACTACTCGAAGGTTACCAACAGGTTTTATAGACGTTTCCAATAAGGTGAAATTTTGGTTTCAAGACAACCCCGCAAAATCATCTCTATTTCATGTGTGTAATCTTCCTCGCTGCATTTTTACCCATTGAACGACATATATCTATTCTTTAAAGGCATCGGTAGTACACGTCTCTACCCTGAAGAAAAAAAAATCCCATAGTTTTTGGAAAGTGCTTTGATACCACTTGTTAGGTACCAAATCTACTGTAATAAGAAGAAAATAGAAATATTGAAGAAATTACCAATGGAAAATAATAATAATAATAATAATAATTAGTGAACCAAAACACCAAATATGATACTTTTATTGATACAAATCAATGTTCACTTACCTCTTTGAGGGGGAAACCTCCAGTAGAGAAACACTTTGTTACAATAATTCTCAAGACAAAGCTTTTGCATGCCTTCTACTCCTATTTATACTAAATCTATCATCAAAATAACAATCTAGAAGAAGGTCTTTCTAGAAGAGGAAGATTCTATTAAGTCTTATTATATTAGACATGTTCACATTATTAACTAAGCCTTGTTTATTAATATTGGCCTTTATTACATGGAAACTATATTATTCTACCTATGTGAGGGATTAGGGAGGTTAGGTCCCTAACAGTCAATGGAAAAATACAAATGGGTCTAGGTAGTGTTATTCTTGTCTATGCTCTATGGCTATCGTCTTTCTCTCTACCGAGGGGTCTATAATTTTCATGTGCCAGAGGAGCGGTTTTCTTCTTATGCTTTAAAATATGCTTTTCTCTATTATTTTCATGCATCGAAGGTTTATGTCATAACATACAATTTTTATAGCATATATGCTATAATGTTATCTTATAACATTATATGTTATAACATGTAACATTATAACATATATGTATGTTATAATAAATATGTTATAACATATATGTGGAAGCCCCAATTTGTTGTAAGTGGAAGGATGGCAATTCATTTTCTCCATGCCATAATCATCCTTGTGAGTTCGGGCATGAGTCTACTAAGAAAAGATAAGTTGATTCAAAGGTCCTCATTATTTGAAAATGTTATTATCTTTTCACCATGATCTCCCTTGTGATGTATTTTCCTCCACCCTATTGGTCACCTTAGTATTTTCCTTGCTAGCATGCTTCATATCCATGTTGTGTTTCATTTTTCATTTGGTCTTATTTGTATGCAACTTATGTTGGAAACCCCAAATTTTTTCTCTTTGGAAGGATGGAAACTCATTTACTATGTGCCAATCATCTGAAAGAAAGTTGGGAACCCCTATCCATTTGGTGTCATCACTTCTTCCTTATGCACAAGTGTGCTTGCAAGTTTAGACACGAGTCTACTCAAAAAATCTAAGTCAAGTCCAAAGGCCCTCCTTATTTGACAATTTTATTGTCTTTTCATCTTGATCTCCCTTATGTTATGGTTATCTCCACCCCATTGGTCCCTTGGTCTCCAACTTGTCATCACACTTTGTCTCTTCATTTTGTTCTATTTTTCCTTTCATCTTCTTGGAATGTAACTTATGCTAGAAAACCCAATTTTTTTCTCGCTACAAGGATGGCGGCTCATTTACTCAATGTTGTTCATCTCAACAAACGTTGGAATTTCATTTGGTATCCTCACTTATTCCTTGTGCATGAGCATACTTGTGATTTAACCACAATTTTACTCAAAAAATCTAATTAAAGTCCAAAGTCCCTTCTTATTTGACAATTTCATTGTCTTTTCAGAACAAGTGCACTTGTGTTGTGGTTTCATGTGGGTTGCCTCTACCCCTTTGATCACCTTGGCCTTTGAATTGCCCTCATTATTCATCTCCACCTTATTTTTTAATTTTTCTTTGGTCTTATTGACATGAAACTTGTGTTTGAAACACCAAAATTTTTGTAACTGGAAGGACGCCAGCTCATTTACTCCATGCCACTTGACTCAGGGATAGTCAAAAACACCTAATTCATTTGGTATCCTCATTTATTCCTTATGCACAAGCATGCTTGCAATTTTGGGCATGAGTGCACTCAAAAAGGCTAATTTGAATCCAAAGGCCCTCCGTATTTGACAAGTATCTCATATTTTTATCACAATATCCTAGTGTTGTGGCTACCTCCTCCCTATTGGTCACCTTGGTCTCCACCTTAATGTCGAACTTCATCTTTGCATTGTGTTTAGTTTTTACTTTGGTCTTCTCAATGTGCAAATTGTGTTAGAAACACCAACTTTTTTCTTGTTGGGAGGATGGTGACTCATTTACTCCTTGCCACTTGACTCAAGGAAAGAGGGAAACACCTAATTCATCAAGTTTAATGTTTAACCAATTATTTGTCATTTAAGAAAAAATGCTTAATCCAATAGTTGTCATCCTTGGGAATGAACTACTTAGATCTGGTCCTACTTATGATATATATGACATACTCACATTTTGTCATGGTTGAAATATCCATGTATATAAAATATTGCATATTTTAAGGAAATGCATTGGATGGTTGTGATACAAAGTGGAATAATATAAAATTTGTTGCTCACTGGAATTTTATGGATAGATCAATGAGAATCCATATAGTTTGTATTATATAAGAGACTAAAGTAAGGCCTTATAGAAAATCTTATACATGATCCCTAATAATTTAATGATTCTTAGAATGGCATTATATTATTCGTTGACTAATATCCATGATGAAATTGTAGAGAACATAATCATGAACCCTTAATTAAATGTAAACTTGAGTCTGTTAGAGCGTATTCCCATCTCCTTAGCTTTAATATCTTGCCTAGGTAATCTAGAGATTGGTCTCATGATTCTACTAGTCAAAATTTGACTATTTTTTACCAAGTGATTCATGCATGCACTCTATCCCTAGATTTCAGGGACAAATCTAATATATTTAGCTAGTAAGGGCACACTGCTCACTCTCTTCCTTAATTTTAGCATCCTAATATCTATTTTGGGATTCGATATGCTATGTTTTGGTTCCTTGATCTATTTAAGGAACCTCGTCCCTATATTCAAGGAAGGAAGGTGCTCCTCTTTACTATTTTTAGCTATTTTCTATTTTCTATGATCTATTCATGGATTAGATCCCTATTTTTGGGTAACTAAGTCATCATTTGACATCTAGGTGTAGTTAAATCACTATTTAGAGATTGGTATGGATAAATTGGGGAATTTAAACTCTAATTTAATTCTAACTAGGTTCTCATGTGAAATGCATCATGTAATTCGAAATTCATCTTTTAGGATTCAAACTTCTTATATATACTCACATTGTGGTTCAATGATAATCAAGTTAATAAGTATTTCTTATGTGCTTCAAGATTTAATATTCTCTTATTTATTTCTTTCTTGAAAATTGATATGAGTATTCTTATTCTTTAGGTTTCTAGATCTCTTTGATCTCCTTGCAGATGATCATGAATTATTACATGGTATCATAGCATGTTGGAATCTATGTTTAACATACTTTTTTGCAAGAAGAAGACACATCAATTTCATCCATGGAAACTATAATGGATCATCACTGACAGATAATCCTCACTCCATTCAATTACTTTGAATATAATTCACAGATGCGCATTCTCCTACAGAGTAAAGGCTTGTATAGGATTACAATGGGAAGAGAGATTGAACCAAATTCTACAATGGGAAAAAGCAAAATGATTTAATAGGATGGATGAATCCTTTAGGTTATTGTGCCTATCAATTTATCTTTATATTCTATTTCACATATAAACTTCTACTAATCCTAAAAAATCTTGGACCACGTTGGAAGGACTTTTGGGGAAGTAGGATGTACGCAGTGACCAATTGGAGAATGAGCTCATTGCTTTTAGCCCGAGTAACTTCGACACTATTCAAGACTTCTTCATCAAATACAAATATTTTTTGACCAATATCGATCTATTTGGGATATATAATAAAGAATATCATCTCATTCTCTCCATTCTATCAAAACTAGGTCTTGAATACTCAGTGTTTGTCTCTTCTTTTAATGCTACAAAACTAGTGTTGGGAGCTACTTGGAAGATGCCTCCCTTGGATGATTTTGTTGATTATATCACTTGTGAGCAAGATAAAATTGTTCAAATGGGTGCACTAAAGTCCTAAAAGGTGCATGAACTTGTATAAAAATGAGAATTCTAGCAGCAAATTCAAGCAAAAAGTCAAAGGTAGTAAAGACCCAAAACCTAAAAGGCACAGTTTTCACAAGTCTACTGGAGAGACCTCTGATACAAAAAGAGGGAAATCAACCAAGGATAAAGTGAAGTGTGTTTATTTAAATACATTCTTTCATTTTAAACATGTATGCATGAAGAATACAATTGATCAAATGGCATGTGTCCTTCAACAAAACAATCTAGGTGGATAGGTGACGGAGAATGCTAGGAAGAAGGAAGTTGGAAATCACTCTGATGATAAAGGTAAAGGAAGAAATGGTCATGATTTATTTTTTGTACATGCATCATCATAAATATGTATTATTGATTTAGGATCCTCTAATCACATGGTTTCCTCAAAGGATTCCTTCAGTTCCTTGGAGCCATGCATCGGTCCTCCCATTTTAATGGGAGATGATACACCCATTTAGGTATGTGGGAAAGGTGTAATTTATTTAGAGCATGGATATTTTAAAAATGTGTTGCATTTACCCTCACTATACACAATTTTTTTGTCCATATATCATATCACACATTCAGGATTTGGAAAGTAAGTGGATTCACTTCAGAGTTAGTAGTGATTTTAGACATTTCTTACAGGTCACAAGTTGCAGTTGGGGTAGAAGAACACAAGTCCGGGTTGTATTATTTTTTCCATTTCATTCCCAAGTCCTCTCCTAATTTAATTCATACCCATGGTAATGAAGTGAGCAGGTTGAACCCTCTTACTAGAAAACTTTTCACTGCAAGAAGTGTTAAATTCGAAGAAGGTACCATACATGCACTTCAAGAGGAAACCATTGTAGATCCATTGTTTCTAGTTGATGTACTCCTTTTATATTCATATTAGGTATCAGATGATTATGGGGAAGAAAGTGACTTAGATTAACAGTTCATTGCAGATCCAATGCCAAGACCTATTTAGGCACAACAAACTCTACAAGTAGAAGGAGATTTAGTGGGTGATCCAGCATACACACGAAGGACTAGATCTCAGTTTCAATATGCTCCACAAGCAGTGTTTGCTATCGATTCTTTGCTACCCATTAATTTCTATATAGTATCGGTATCATATCCTCAATATTGTTTAGGGTATGTAGGAAACACCTATCGGAAGGCTATGAAGGATGAGGAATATGATTCCCTCATCTAGAATCAAACTTGGGAGTTGGTTATACTTCCTCCCGATAGGAAGATTGTTCAATATATATGGATATACTAAAATAATATGGAATCCTATGGACTTGTTATTAATTAAAAATATTGGTTTGTAGCTAACGGCTTCTTACAGGTTCATAGGATTGACTACACAGAGACCTTTGTATCAATTGCAAAGATGGACTCAATCAAGATAGTTTTAGTCATTGCAATAGCCAAACATTGGGAGTTTCACCACATGGAGAGTGTCCTTTTTCATGGATATCTTGAGGATGAGATCTATATCGATCATTTGTGTGGATATATCTAGGATTCTCCATCAACGGATTAGGTTGTAGACATCTTCACCGATTCCTTCACAAAGCAGTGGTTCATAGACTTGTGGGGACACTTGGGAGGTGTGGAGACTTCCTGGTCTTCTTATCATCATCTTATTTTTAAGGGGGTATTTCCTCCCATGTGTTTTTCCCTCTTTCCTCACTACATGAGGATTCTTTGTACTTGAGTACCTAAAATGGCATATTTTGGTCGGGAATCCTTTTTTTTTTGCTTTATATTTCACTGCGTTAGGCTTATGGGGGGGGTTAGAGAATATTCCCATCTCCATATCCTTAATCTCTCACATAGGTGTTGGACCATTTTCATGTATCACCTTTTATTTTATAAATTTACCCATATGTAAAATCTTTCCCCCTTCCATATGTTTTATGTTCCACCATGCTCCTACATATGGAAAATTTTCATTATACTTTAGTCATTTTTCTTACTTGAGTGGGATTCCCTACCTTGTGCAGAGATTTCCTTTTTCATAAATATCACCCTATGTCCCACACAATACCTTCCTCCCACTTTATCCATGCTCCACACATTATAACACTTAGTTTATTTTTTGTAGTGCAAAGAACTCACACAAACTCCCCCACCACACAAATAGAACCTTCGTGCATATCCACTTCCACGCAACTCTTGTGCAAAGAACTCCATATATCCCACCTTCCATACTATCCATATCTTTGACCCCCACACTCCCTCACACTTTACATCTCTCGCACAACTACGCTTCTACAAAACTACTTTCTGAAGGGATTGATCTCTCTCTATGATCTATACTTAGTGAAATTTTCATCCATATCTTGACATGCTTTGAACACTACTCGAGGGTTATTTATGATCCATTAATTATTTCTGATTTGCGAGGTAAAGGGTGGTGATTTGGGGTTAATGTGGATTAATTATCCCATTTTCCCATGAACCACTTGCTTTTCAAAGTAATTTCAATTTATGGTTGTCCGTATTTCGAAGGAATATTGTACATGTTGAAGGGATGTTTTAGTAAATTTTATTCATTTACTTAACATTTAAGCAACTTGAGCTCCATAATTCAATGTCACATATATCAAAGTTCCTTGAAAGAACAATAAATATGGAAGATTGGAGGAAAGATCATTTTTGTGGGGATATAGTTAACTCACATGCACGCCAAGATAAATACTTCCATTGGTCTATGGCACATCAATGGTTTCAAATTCTAACTCCTTAAAAAAGCACAATAAAAAAATCTAGATGATTGTTTATTTAATGTTTCTTTCATGCATGAAGTCTTCGACTTCAAGGAGTTGGTTTCAGGTGCATCTAAAGATTTGATTGGAAAAGAAGAACAATTCGAGTAGTTGTCGAAGGGAAGAACTTGTTGAACTTATGTTTATATTGAGAGGGGGGTGAATTATAAGGAACTTTTTACTTTAAACGAGCATTTATCAATCACTCATTAATTTTAGAATAGTGAATGCATGTAAATTCAAATCGTAGTACAATTTTTAATTTAGAAACCCTTATAGGAGAAAACCACAAAAACTAGTCTTTATAAATGTTGGTAAGCACCAACCTACTATTACAAAGCTTGTAGATACCAACCTACTAGAGACACCAATATCTTCAGCTGAGCACCAACTCAGCAAGATATTTTGTGGGCACCAACCTACTAAAGACACCAATCTCTTTAGTTGAGCACCAACCCAGTTAGATATTGTGTAGGCACCAACCTACTAGAGACACCAATCTCCTCAGCTAAGCACCAACTCACTAAAACCTATATAGGCACCAATATAATATCTTCATACAAAAATTACTTCTGACTTCACCTACATGCTTCATACTTCATGCATTTGGCAGCATCATCATACCCTTAGTTTAATGTTCAAGCGTCTCTCCTTGCTTCATACCCCATACATAGCTTCAAAACCTAGTCATACTTAGCCTTCATGCCCTAGAAAAAATCATAGCATAATTCCCATAATATAAATCCAAATTGCAACATCACAACCTAAAAATAGCACACTTTGCAGCATCATAGAGATGATACCTTCAAAATGCACCCTCAAAACACCAATAAAACTTCTCTTGCACACCTTTAGACCCCAAGAATACTCCCAAGATCTTATTTTTCACCTTATATCTCTTCTATGCATTTGTACTTACTCTTATGTACTTGGATTCCCTTCAAATTCACACATTTATCATGTATTTATAGTGTTTTTGCGTTCACTTATGGAGCCGACTTGTAAAACTGGCTAGGTCGACCTATACTTTTTGGTTGGGCTGAACTGATAGAATATTTCACAACTCATCATTCCTATGGATTTATAGGGAGTTCCATATACCATTAGAAAGGTCTTAGAATAAAAATTTTAACCATATATATTATGCTTCCATTTCAGCTAGGTATTCAAAGTAAAAATTCCTTCAAAGATAGGGTATCCAAACTGAGCATCAAAAATCAAAAAAACAACATTTCCAACAATATCCATCTTGCAATCTTTATCTTGGACATATTTAGTCTCCCCATATCTTTGAAATCAATGACAACATTATTTACAATAATCTCTACCTTTTTCATTGATGAAAACCCTTATTCAATTCTGTAATACTCACCATGTCTACAACTCTCCTTGTGTCAGCAATTATTCCTATGTTTGCAACTTCTCCCACTTTGACATTAATGGAAAAGGGGTGCTCCCCTTGATCTTGTTCTTCCCTTTACTAACGAGATGAGAGGGGAATCACTCCCATCTTATGTCTAATATATTCAAATGTGTTTTGAACATCCATTATCAATGTACCATTGCCTTCCTTTCTCTTGAGCATACATTGCAATCCCACATTCTTCCTTCTTTGGTACTTCTTGCTTCATTTTCCATACCTTTGTGTATTCTTCTCTATGCTTTGGAAGAACATATTATTCCATGTTTTTTTAGGAGAATTTATTGTGTTGCTTCTAAAGTCATGTGTTATGTGCCCACGGTTATTGCACTTATAACATTCAATATTGTAATCAAGTAGGGGAGAAAATGAATTGTAGTTCATATTAAAAAACCCATGAGAACTTTTTTTTTTCTCACATAATCATTCTTTGAGGTCTTATAAGAACCTTTATTTCTATCTCTCACATGATCATTTCTTGCATAAGCTCTACAATCTAATGCTTTATGACTAAAATTATTGCAAGAAAAACAATACCCAGGAAAGAGCTTTTGGTACCGGGTTGTGAAATTTCTTCTTGGTGGAATAACTCTTCTGAACGTATTCTTTTTGTTCTTGTGAGAAGAATCAGGTTTATGTTGGTCATCATTTCCTTTCCTGTTGTTGCTTTCATTCTTGATGGAGAATTTGAGAATATTAGCATATATTTTAGGCATTTGTTCATTTTCATCTTTTGATGGCTTTGTGACCTTAGTGCTTGCATCTCCCTCGAGGTTCTTTTGTTTTTCGTCATAGACAAAACCTTTCTTCATGAATCATGACCTTTGGTAACTCAGAATATTATCTAAGATTTCAGTACTTTTTCCAAACTTCAGGATTCTACTCAACTAGTCATTTTTTTTCTCTAGTTCCTTTCTTAAGGAAACAATTCCAGCCTCTAGCTTCTTGCAATTTTCTTCATTTTCTTTTAGTTGGCTTCTCACCACTTCTTCTATCATTTTTTCCTCTTCCACTTGAGTCTTCGGGATGATAACTATTTTTTTATGTTTCATAAAAATCATGATCCTTCTTTTCATATTTTTGAAATTTCTTTTTCTATTTTTTATTCTTTCCCTTGAGTCTATCTATTTATTCTAAGACACTAACAAGTTCTGCTTCAATATTCACTTCCCCATCAATGTCTTCTTCTTCTTAATCTGATTTTTCTTTCTGATTGTCTTAATTTTGTATATTAGTATACTTTGTATACATGTCCATGAGGAGGAATTATTCTTTGTTAATATCATAAACATATCCATCACTTTCTTCAAATGAGCTATTATCCTTTATGGAGTAAAAACTCTTCTTCTTAGTATATTTTCCTCTTTTTTGTTTATATGGTTTTCTTTTATTGTTATGCTCTTATTCATCATTATTGTATTCATCATCATTGTCTTTTCTTTTTTCATATGGGAATTTATCAGCAACATGTCCTACTCTAACAAAATTAAAACATTTGAAGGGTAGCTTGCCTTTGTATCTGCCAGATCCTGTTTTTAGCTTTCTCATGAATTGTGCTTCTTCTATATCAAATTCATGGCTGGAACAATCATATGATTTGTGTCCTTTTTTCTTCTTTGATGTTTTGAAAGTTGTTTCATTCGGTGTTGCATTTTATTTTTCTATCATCGTCTCATATGCGGTGAGAATCCCATGCAATTCATCCATTGTTAATGATTCAAGATCCTTCATTTCTTCAATGGAAGAAAATTTGGCATCAAATCTTAAGGGGAGTGACTTTGACACCTTTTTTACAATCATTAGTTCTTCAACCTTTTCACCAGGTCCTTTGATGGTGTTGAAAATTTCATCAACACAGAGGAGATAGGCTGCAACATGCTCTTCATCTTTCATTTTTAGTCTTTCAAACTATATTCTATGAATTTGGAGATTTTCCTTCTTAACCTTGTCATAGCCATCATAGATATTGTGAAGCTTGTCCCAAATTTATTTTACCAATCTACAATGCATCACCTTGAAAAACTTGGATTTTGACAGACCACACAAGATGGAATTCATGGTTTTTGCATTATTTTCACTATGCTTCTTCCCATCCACACTTGTTGGTGAAGTTTTTGGGGTTGTATAACCAGTCATGACTGATTTCTAAATATCAAACCCAAGGGCCATTAGATATGTTTTCATCCTTGTGCTCTAGAAGGAATAGTTTTTTTCCATCAAACAACGGATCCCTATTTGTGGAGTAACCTTCTTGACCGATCATGTGTGCTCTCGAGATCTACCTTCCAGTGGTTAGATATTTTTCGAAGGAACCTTCTCTGATGCTAATTGTTGAACTTATGCTTACGCTGAGAGGGGGGTGAATCAGTATAAGATATTTTTCACTTTAAATGAGCATTCATCAATCATTCATGAACTTTAGAATAGTAAATGCATGTAAACTCAAATCACAGTACACAAAGTTTAATTTGGAAACCCTTGTGGGATAAAACCAAAAAAACTTGTCTTTATAAATGTTTGTAGGCACCAACCTACTATTACAAAGCTTGTAGGAACCAACCTACTAGAGACACCAATATCTTCATCTAAGAACCAAGTCAGGGAGATATTGTGTAGGCTCCAACTTACTAGAGACACCAATCTCTTTAGTTGAGCACTAACTCGGCAAGATATTGTGTCGGAACCAACCTGCTGAAGACACCAATCTCCTCAAGTGAGCAACAAATCAGTAAGACTTGTATATGATCCAATCTAAGATATGCATACATAGAGAAAGTCTGACTTCACTTTCATGCTTCATACATCATGCATTTCACAGCATCATCATACCCTTAACTTTCATTTTCTAGCGCCTCTCCTTATTTCATACCCCTGACATAGCTTAAAACCCTAGTCAAATTTATACTTCATGCCCTAGAAAACCTCATAGCATCATTCATAGAATATAAATCCATATTAGAGCATCACAACCTCAAAACAATGCACTTTGCATCATCATAGACCTTATTCCTTCATAGAACACCCTTAAAAAACCAATAAAACTTCTCGTACACACCTTTAGACCCCAAGAATACTCCCTAGCTCGTATTGCACACCTCAGATCTCTTTTGTGCACTTTTAATTGCTCTGCTTTGTCTGGATGCACTTAAAATGTGCACATATGTCCTATATTTATATTTTTTATGCGTTCACTTATGGGGACTACATGTAAAAATGGCTAGTCTTACCAATACTTTATGGTTGGGACGACTTGACAGAATATTCCATATCTCCTCTTTCTAGAGGGAATGTCATATACTGTTGGAAAGGTCTTGGAATAAAATTTTCAACCACATATCTTATGCTCCCATTTGAGCTAGGTTTTTAGAGTAAAAATTCCTTCAAATGTAGGGTATCCAAACTGAGCATCAAAAATTCAAAAACAATATTTCCAACAATCTCCATCTTGCAATATTTATCTTGGACATTTGTAGTCTCCTTTGTATTTGACATCAATGACAACAATATTTCCAATAGAACCTTGTTCCACTAACTCCTAAGATATTTAAAAGAATTCTTCGACTACCTGTGTCCAACAAAAGTATTAGGATTCCTAACATTGATTCTTTCATGGATTCCTAGGGTGGTGGGATTAATTTTCTAAAGGATTTCATGGTTCCACATGCAGAATTTCCAGCTAACCTTTCATCCATCGACATAACTCTATTGGAAGATTCGTATTGGGATTTTTCATGGTTGTTTGCATGGTTGATGGGATGAGAATCCACTTCTCATATCCTTGGGTTAGTTTTATATGTATTTCATTTTTATTTTTGAAAGGAATTTATCTTCGACTGGGCCAAGGTATTCTCAAATGATATTTCCTTTCAGCGGGCCAATTATTTAAAGACTCAAATATTATTCATGATTGTATCTCTGGTCCTAGAAGTCGCCTACTATAATGTGCTTGAAGGGTTACCCCTGAGAAGCAATTTTGATGTTGAGAACAAACCAATTCAATTTTAGTATCATGTGCTTTGGAAGCATAAGGCACCATTCCATTTTTGTCTTACTCAATATAGATTCTTGAAATAATTTAGATTTATGTTGATTGGAGAAGCACCAATAAGGACAACCCAAGAAGCAGAGGATTTTCTAGAAGGAAAGGGAGTTTGTGTATATCAAGAAGATCATACCTACATCAGGTTATATGGTTGAGGGAAGCCCTTTTCTGCTCCTAATATTTTTTTGTGATAGGTATTTGTTGCATAGGTCTATAGATAGTATAAATCATGGTCTACATTTTTTGACAAAAAGAGAAAGAGGAAATTTATCTCATTGCCCTTTACTATTTCTAATGTCAGGGTAATAAATTCCTCCCACTTGTTAAAAATATATGAAATGTTAAACACATTTAATATAAAAGAAGCACAAGCTCACCAAGGTTTTGATCCCAAGGGGATGTTTTCGCAACATTTGGTGTCTATGAAATATAGGAACCTTTTTACAAAGATTGTTGAAGGAAATGGTGATAATGACCCAAATACACAAAAGAAAAAGGAAAAACAACTATGTAATGATGATTTGGTCACCGAGGTTAGTTCTGACACCAACGAAAACAAAATAGAACAAGGAAGAGAGGTAAAGATGCAACCCTTGTTCAATCTTCTTATGTCCCCCATACAAGTAGGATTTCCTTCTTTGCACAAAAGAAACAAGAATCAAATGTTAGCAAAGAGAAAAATGAAGGACGTGTTGGAGGAGATGATGAGGGTAACCCACCCCCCATTAATATTAAAAGAACCCATACAATATCTCAACAGAAAAGGAAAAGAAGTTCAAGCAATAAGGATTCACATAATTTAGAAATATCAAGAGATGCATTCCACATGGAAATTGATAGTACCACTATACCTGATTGGGTACCCCTTTGAATTGTTTAAAACCAATGAATTGCATAGGATTTGGCTCAAGAAGAGCCAACAATTTTTGAAGAGAAATCATTGACATTACACAATGCACAATATAATAAAGAAGAGAAAAAGTTCAAATAGAAAAATACCTAGTGAAAAATAAGAAAGTAACTCATAAGTGGAATTCTAAGGTTGACATCTCAGGGGTTGGAGCCTTGGGACTCCTAAAACTACCAAAGATGCTCTTGCCCATTCTATTTTAGAACAGGAGTTGTAAAATATTAGGTTGAAAGGAATAATAATTGAACTTGAGGATGCATTAAGTCTTAAACCATTTTTTGCAAAACCATTGGCTATTATTTCTCCAAATCAAATGCCACCAAGTACGCCTGGGACATCTACAAAGGTAATAAAAGTCGCCAAATTGCTGAGCAAAATTAGATTGTATGTCACTGGAAAATATTAATAAGCAACTTAATATTATTTCACAAGCATGGGAAGTCAATTCAAGCCTAAGAAAATTGTCACAAAATATCACCAGTTTCATAGAATATTTGAAAAAGGACTTGGAACATGATGAAGATTTTTATAAAAATGCTTGAAGTGCCTTTATTGCATGGGTTTCTAGCTTAAGTGATTATCATAGAAACCAAAAAAAATTGTCTTCAAACCATAGAATAAAACAGTTAAAAACAGGCTAGCTGGAAAGGATACAAATGCTACGTGATGTAATTGCCACATGTACAAAGATAAATGACAAAAGAAGTAGTGAATTCTTTAAAGCACTAGAAATTGTTAAAGACCTTGAAGGCCCACAACTTAAAAGAGATTATATGGTTATAATTAAAGGACAACTATACACAGAGTTGGGTGTGATTAAAGATTAATGAGAAATCCAGTTCAATGACCTCACTGAATTTCCGGGGGATGAAATTAAGCGGTGGTATGTTACTTTTGTAAATAAAAATGAAGATAACTTCGAATCAATCGAACAACTACATTCTGAACGTGAAGAAATTGTATTTCTTCATCAGAGATAAACAAGATATCATCGTCTTGCTAATGAAGGAAGATAT
>JASDQU010237573.1:670-16906 GCA_032191745.1 Picea mariana | reverse complement strand
TATCTTATTTTCCTAGTGCCGAAGTTCCGAAAATATTTAACATATTAAAAAAGATAAAAGGGAGGAGAAATAAAAGTTACCTTTTCCGTCGCTTTCCACAAAGAATAATTTAAACTTGTAATTATTTAAGTTTCTAAACATAATTATATTTCCCTTAATCTTTTGCGATTCGGGTTTTTCTTTCTACTAAAACACTTTCGAACTCTGAACCGTCAAACTCTCGATCCTCACTTTTCCAAAAAAGTTAAAAGTATAATTAATTATTAACCTGGATTAATTAAATCCCTAATATGTGTCTTTGAACCTCACTAATCTCATTGCAATTTCGTGATCCAGGGATTGCTTATGACTTATCCCCTCACGCTAATATCCCCGAAGTTTTGAAACGCGAAATCACATTTTCCCTAAACAAGGTTTAAGATTAAGGTTAATTCGTTTTTAAAACAAGATTAGTGGTAATTAAACCGCCTTTCGCATTTCAGGAATTGAGGAAGGCGGTGATTTTTGAAACGCCAGTTCTGAAATCACCGATATATGGCAGCATTAATAACGGATAAATGAAGATTTTTTGACATGAAAGCGTATCTCCAGGCATATCTTTCCATTTAAAAGCATTAATTTTTCATCATCTGCATCTGTACACTCGTTATAACGTGAAATTGAAGGTTAATAAAGTCTTATATTTTGAACTTCATAGTTATCCTTTGCATCTGCAGCAAGTCACGTTTACCTGGTTTTATACACACTTTCTCTATAAACAGGTCTCTGATCTAGCATAGGTATCATGGCACCTAAGAAGGCACCCAAGAAAAATGAAGAAATTGCAGAAAGCTCAAGTCCAGACGGAGACATTATATCTGATACAACACCGCATGCCATCGATTCCATAAAATCCTGGAGGCAGAATTTCGAGACTCTGGATTATGAAATAAAAAATTTCCCTCATGACACTAACAACAAGCTTCGAGATATAGCAGAGTCTAAGCTCCACAAAATCGCTACACGACTGCGACTTACAACTTGTAATGACATGATCAGTTGGGCCTTAGAGTGAACTGATGTACAGACAAGGAGCATTCTGGATAGTCAAGGGGTCGTCATTGGCTCTTTCAGACCGGAACATTTACAATTAATGTATAAATTATCTCCCAGTCCCAAGTATGTTTATAATAAAGATTTCGTGAGTAATTTTCAAGGGAAAGAATGTTTTGAGTTAGACCAAACATATCTTGACTTAATCAAGGATTGGTGGAGAAACGAGGGAAAATTCAGGGCTGATACCCATGGTATTTACGCCACAGCATCATTCAATGAGTATATGATTTATGTGGCAATGATGTTATGTAGACTTTTCGGTAAGAAAAGTCCCACCCATTTCCCCACATAATGGTTACCTCTTTTGCACGAGGCAGCTGAAGGTTACAGCTTCAATTGGGATAAGATTTTATTCGATAACATGGCGAAGGAGGTCATGGACTATCAGACTACAAGATCAAAAGGTCAAACAGTAGCCTTTTATATTTTAGAATACATCATGGATGCTATATTCTTCTCGACTCCTTTCCCTTTGATGAATTGGAGTTGGAATTCGACTTACCCGGAGCCAATTCACAAATATCATTCTAAACTTTGGGAAGAAAACATCAAGGACTCATTCTATGAAATTTGTCATTTCATGGTGATACCACTACATCAGATGTTGTACGGCTGTGCGCCTCCCCGCATTTCAGAGATGGTCAGAGGAAACCTTAGGGAAATTTCTAACTAGTTCATAGAAGAGAATTTTTCATACATAAGAGTTTTCGAGTTTGAATCCCTCCACATGCCCTCCCGAAATTCCTCTCTGACAGACTGGTGTGTAGGGAGGTAACTCATCAAATAGTAACATGTGGAATTGGAATAGAACTAAAAGTGGCTCAAAAGAAATTTTGGCCAATTTTTCCCATTCAGATTGGGAAATTTTCATTGCTCAACTTAGGTCATTCCAAAGTTGAAGCGGAAGCACTAGAGGAGCTTAAATTGGTAAACCTCGAGCATAGGAAGCATTATCCTTACCAGTTAGTGGGAAAACACATGGCCCACTATAATATGAAGGCTTATGAACACAAAAAGCCTCCTTGTGGCTACCTGTTCAAAGAGACTAATACCTATGAGGAAGTGTTAGAAATAGTACAGACACTACCGTCTGACTTGCAAGCTAGTTTTCAGACCTTCCAGAAGCACAGACAGAGTGGTCTACCCAAAGTGCTGCAAGGAGAAGCAATTACCCTTCCTTAGGAACAAGAAGATGCTCCTACATGTTTCAGACAAGAAACACAAGATAAAGTCAATCCTAAAGAATTTCCTCAGGAGACTGAAGGGTCTTCACAAAATGAAGAGGCCTTACAGATAGAAAATCCAGAGACAGAATCAGAGAGGAGGCCCATGACACCTCCCGAGTCCAGTAAGTCCACTCCTCCTTCATCACCTACTATTTATGTCACTATACCTGAGGCTATGGGAGAAACAAGGTCTACAGAGCTAGGAAGTCCCAAAACTTCCTTAACTCCTTTACAATCCACCTTTGGACTCCCATAAATCGGAACTATATATGTTGGTGACCTCACTCCTATTTCCATAGATGAGATCCCTCCTTCTGATTATTTTTTTAGCAAGAATAGGAAGGCTATTGTAAAGCAAGAAATGCATATGAGATAAGTGGGTATGGTGAAGAAGCATAGGGTCTTGATAGATGGCCAAAAACTAGAAGAGGAGGATTTCGCTATAGAGGTGGCGGGCTCTATGGGAGCCATGGCAACAACAAACATTTTTATTGTGGAGAACATGAGAACAAGGATAAATAAGAGTAACCACATGATAACTCAATTGCAGGATCAGTTGAAGAATGCTGAGAAAAACATTAGAGAAGAGGTGAATAAAAGTTTGGAACAGGACAGAGCTGTTGAAAGGCAATAAATCCATTCATTCAAAGCTATTCTGGATGAAATGAACCAGAGGATACAATCAAGTCAGGTACAGGTTACTCAACAAAAGGAGCTTGTTAAACAGTTACATGCTAAATTGAGTTTGACAGAAGGTCGGGTCGTTTATTTGAAGGCTTTTCAAACCCTCTCATTAGAAGCCCATACAAAGCTGAACAACAACAATTGATCTCCAAAATAGAGATTATCCAACATTATTTTCAAGAGGTAAGCAAATCCCTTGATAACATTATTTTACTAGAAAAAGAGGCTAAATCACAAGGAATACCTTTCAAAAAGAAAACGCATGTTAAGGGAACAGGGAGATGCCAAAAGATCTAAAACTTTCTGTCACAGAACAGATAAGAGGAGACATCATGCTCAAGGCATGGGAAACAAACATAGTCGAAAACAAAAAGATAGTCAAAGAAATCAAAGAAGACTGTGAGGGATTCTTTGACTCTTTGGATAAGAAAGCATTAGGAATTGAAAGAAATGACTGCTTTGGACTACTAGGGAAGATAAACATTGTGAAACAATAGTTGGACTACAAAGAGAGCTTACAAGAGGTTCTGGTGGAGGTTTCCCAGTTCAATCAAATCGATACCAACCTGATAGATAGATGGTTGGTACAGCCTAATTTAAAGTTGCAAATGATTAGGTCTACTGATAGAGGTTTTGAAGACTGGTTTCCAAAGGTACAAAGAAAGTTTTATCTATTTGAAACTAAAGATCTGCCGACACCACCCATAATTTTTGTTCATTTTTTAGAGAAGTGTGTTGAATGTATAGCTTCAAAAAAGGGAGAGACTTCAACTAAACAATGAAGTATCATTCGAAATCTTATACTTTTGAAATGATAGACCAACGAAATGTTAATCATGCAACAATTAAGGTTGCAGTTTTGCAACCATTTTTCTTTCTTTTTCCCTAAAAAATAGGAGATCACTAACCATCAAGTAGCGACGATCTTGTATAAATAAAGGGAGAGAAGACCACAGAAGGGATTTTTTCTTTTCTCTAAAAGGACATTGTGACAAAGACATCTAAAAGAAAACTCTGAATTAATAGAAAAGGAGATTGAAGATTCTGAATTTTGTCAAGTCTGAGTTATGTGTTTCCTTGTCTCTTCTTCGTTCTTTCATGTATTTTATTAATGAATGCTTGACTACATTTTAGTATAACCTCTACTGTGGAAATAATTATTCTTGTTATTTAGATCATTTATAGTTTTTCCTCTGCATCGGTTATCAACCGATACAAGACTTCAAAATGTTTAGATTACAACATCATATGCTTCATTAATATCTTTCTTGCTTCATAGTCTCCTATCGCAACGTGAGATTCCTCTTAAATTGATGCCTCACCTTGTAGGTAGTTTTACATTTTTCCCTCATATCATACATGTTTCTCTTTCTTTAAATTTTAACTCAGATACAAGAAACGGCCTTTGATTTAGCCATCTCATTTATTCACGTTTTAAAATCGTTTTCTTTACATTGTGAATTATAGATAACTAATCCTAAAAAGAAAATACAAATTTATATATCCCTTACCTTTTATCCTTCATGACAGTACCAGTTACAAGGCAGCCTAACGTCGAACTTGGTCTTTCGGATCAAACCAACATCGCTCTAAATTTATTTAATACCATTTTGCAAATAGCAAGTAATCGGGTTGAGTTAGAGCGTTCATGGGAAGCAATTGAGAGAGATATCAACATTCAGGAAAATCGGGAATTCCGACAGAGACAGTCGAGAAACCAGCTTTAGCCCTTATCTTTTAATTTTCCTTTCTATCCTCTTTTCCTCTATCTTTTCAGATGCCTTGAAAGTATACTTTAGAGCCTTAAAGTATAAACTCAGGAACAACAGGACATACACCACACTTCCACATAACGCTCCTCTTCTCACACACATGCAGAGGAATTTCACATTATTTGAGGCCAATGTTTCATTCGAGATAGGTCGCCTATGCATATGGAGGATATTGGAGGGTTTCATTTACTTATCCCTTTGTGCATGGTTTATATTTTATATTAGTCAACTCCCTTCTATGACATCCAATCCATTTGCCTTGATCTATGAGCTACATGTGCCATTTGGAGGGTTGGTCACAAACATTTGGAGGTGGTTATGCTTTGAAGTTTGAGACTAGAGTGTTTGAGGCACACTTATCTTGAGTGCTCCATCTATGGGGGGCATGTTACACTTATTTTATGATGAGGGGTTATTTTCACACATATCCATGTCATTTGTTTAGGGCATCCACATATGGAGAGTGTCTACTTGATTCTTCTACTTTGGGATGATGGACATGTGCCATATGGAGCCTCTACTATGCACTCTTTATCACACTTCATAGGACGATCTATCCTTTGAGGCCACACTTGTGATAAAGTTGTTTATTTATCACATATATTGAGAATTTATTCATGGATCGATTTTTCCACATATGTAGGTCATTTTGTACACATGTCATTTGATGAGGATGTCCTACCTTTTGAGATTTGTTTCAAACATGGAACATACATCTAGGAGGGTGCACATGTGGAACACTCATTTGATATATTTGGAGGATGTTACATGGTCAATCCCTCAACCAAATGAGGCACTCCACTACTTAGCTCTATTTTTTAATATGGTTGTAACTAACTCCAAAATTTTATAATTGTTTGAATTGTCCGTTGGAGTTAGTTACTTGAGAGATTTATTATATATGTTTTCCTTGGATATTTTATTGTAAACTCTCGGAGGAAATTGTGGATCACAACAAACCACTTCTACTTTTAGTAAGAAGTTTGTTAAGGAGGTTAGAAATGTAGTATCTTATTATTTTTCCTTGGGGAACTAATGGATCTAAGAAAAAAAAATATTTGTTTATTGTAAAGGGAGATAGAGTTGAAACCTATATAAAGGTTTACTCTCTCCATTTGTAAAGTGTGAGTGAAAAAGCTTCCAAGCATTGGAATGGAATTGTTTTTATATTTTTTCTAAGCTATTGTAGAGTGTATGTACAACTTTTCTATATGTGTGGAAAATCATTCTTGATGCATTATTGGTGGATATTATTTGTAGGTTTGTGTATGCCAAAGTCAATTCAAGGGCCATAGAGAAAAATTATTTCTATAATAGCAAATATTAGGTACCCATTAATTATTCTTGTGTTATTTATTTCAAAGATGAAAACATTATGCATTTGATCTAATAAAATCATTGCATCTGTAAACAGTCTTTAGGTAGGGGCCACCCTTAGAATTTTCTTCGAAAGTGGATCTTAGATAGATTCTCTCCCCCATCAAACTTGTGATTCCAGTAAAAAAATAGGGTTCTTATAGGGCATGCCACCTTGTCTTTGTCAGGAAATGCAGGGAACTTCCACACTAATCCTAGAAGAAGAGAATAAGAATTAAATCAAGAAAGAAAATGACACAAGCCATCACATAGTACACCGATATTTTACCCTGGAAACCTTTAACTAGGAAAACTAACATTCCTTTGAGCATTCTTCTCTCTTGTTGTATTATTCTCATAATAAAAAGTTTCATGTCTAGCCTTGGTCCACACCTAAGACACAATCAACATCATACCTTCTTGCACAGGAAAGAACAACCCTGCAACCAATTCGACTTACATATGCATGACCAACAACCTATAATTACACATGAATTAAACTGCAAAAGTGAATTCTGAGATTACCTAAAAACAACCTTCTTTACGGCCTTACAACACGCTTCTTTATAGGCTTTACAACACGAAAAAACCTAAATATCGGCGCCCAAAAAATGATTATAGATCCATGCATATCATTGGCTACAAATCCTGCAAATTCAGGGATTTTGTTACAGTCGACTCCAAGTCAGGTTTTCCAGTTGACTACCAATCAACCTCCATTTGGTCTCTAGTCAGTCGTCTCACACCCACACTTTGACCTCTTGTCAGTTGAATTGTCATCGATATCTTCGACTTTGACTTTACCCAGTCGATTCCCTCAACATTCGACTTGTTGTCGATCTACCTCGACTTTGATATTCTATCATTGTTGTCAATCTACCTTGACTTGGACCTATTGTAAATCTACCTTGACTTCTATTGCCAGTCAATTCACCTCGACTAGACTTTCACTTCAAATAATATAACAACCCAAACATTCTCCCACTTGTTGTCTTCTTTGTTGAAACAGGAGATTACTGAAATTTCGTTCACAAACCCAAGGCAACAATGCCCATTGACTCTCTGCACCAAGAGACCTTCACATCACTCACAGACTTGGTCAATGAGTTAGTTATGTTTTCCAATGTGTCTACGTTCTCCAGTAGAACCTTGCTAATTTCCACTATGTCTCTTACGAAATGGTATTTTACATCAATGTTCTTAGTGTTTGAATGATAGCAGGGTTCTTTGCCAGAAATATCATGCTTTGACTGTCGCAACTTACCTTCATAGCTCTCTGCTCAAACTGGATTGTTGAACACAACCTTTGAATCCATACCACTTATTTTCTTCCATGAGTGGCCACCATGTATTCATCTTATGTTGTCAACAAGGCTATGGCCTCCTGTCTCTTACCCATCCAACTAATTTCTCCACCAAAAATATTGAAGACATATTCGGTGGTCAACCTTCGTCGATTCATATCTCTAGCGCAGTTAGCGTCAAAAAATCCATGTACATATAATTTACCACTGTCACCTCCAGGTTTTCCTTGGTATCATATATCATATTCCTTCGTGCCACACGAATACCTGAATACACTCTTGAAAATTATTCAGTGCTCCTTTCTAAGTGTCGAAATGTACCTGATCAACACTCCCACTGCATGGGAAATGTCTAGTCAAGTGCATACCATCTCATACATCAGACTACCAATCGCACTTGCATAGGGAACACATGCCATGTCCTCTATTCCTTCATGTGTCTTTGGACATTGTTCAACAGTAAGACTTGTTCCCACAGGAATTGACACCTTCACCAGTTTGCAATTCTGCATGTTGAATCATTTTAGAACTGTTTCAATATACTTCGTCTAATTCAACCAGATATTTCTAGTAGCTCGATCTCTCTTAATATCCATTTCCAGAATGAATTTAGTTTCACTGATATCCTTCATGTCAAACTTGGAGGATAGTTTTGTCTCCACCTCCTTTATTGCGTCCATCATGTTTCCAATTAGAAACATGTCATCGACATACAAAGATACATATATGAAACATCCACCTCCTTCCTTAGAATATATACAGGGGTCAACTTTCCTTCTCACAAATCCCAAACAAAGGATTTATGTGTCAAACTTTCTGTACCACATCCTTGGCGATTGATTTAGACCATAAAGGGATCTTTTTAGTTTGCATACCAACTCTTTCTTTCCCTTTACTACAAATCCTTCAGGTTGTTTCATGTAGATTTATTCTTTCAGGTCCCCATGTAGGAACAATGTTGTCTTTACATCCATTTGTTATATCTGTAGATCGAATGTTGTGGCCAAAGACATTGGTATTATAATGGAAGTTAGTTTTTCAATAGGGGAAAAAATATCACCAAAGTTGACTCCCTCGACTTGGGAATATCCTTTCTCTACCAGTCGAGCTTTGAACTTCTCGACTTGTACTGTGAAATTTATTTTCTTCTTGAACACCCAGTTTCTATCGATGAGATTTCTTCCAATAGGTAACTTAACTAAATCCCATGTCTCATTTGTGTACAAGGATTCCATCTCTTTGACCATGGCGTCCTTCCATATTTTACCCTCTGTCGAGTCGATTGCCTCACTAGCCAACTTGGGATAATCGTCGATGGAATTTAACATGAATGCGGAATGGAAGTTGGGAGAACTAAACCTTTCAACTGTTTTTCTTTCTTTTTCTGACCTTCTTATCACCAGAGTAAATTTTTCCACCTCTTCCATAGATTCAGTCAACTCATCTGAATCATCTTCTTCATTCCTCAGTTCAAACTGCATAGTATCAGGATTATTCTTGGCCTTGACAACTTCCTCAAGCTCAGACTTACCTCTGACTTCTCTGAAGACCACATATTGAATATACACTTTTGCCCTTGATGAAGGATCCCGGAGCCGATATCCGTTCATCCCTTCTTTGTATCTGATGAAAATACATTTGATTGCCTCCTTGTCCAGCTTGCTCCTCTTTTCCTTGGGAACATGCACAAATTCATCACATCCAAACACTTTGAGATGTGCCACTAAAGGATTTTTACCCGAACATACCTCATTTGGAGTCGTATCTACTAGCACCGACGAAGGAGACATATTCACTAGATATCTTACAGTCTCGACTGCCTCCGCCCAAAATTATTGTGCGAGCCTAGCACCAATGAGCATGCTCCTTGACTTATCCATCAACGTTCTGTTCATTCTCTTGGAAACTCCATTTTGTTGTGGGGTATATGGTGTGGTATTTTGGAATTATATGCCACACTGCTTACAAAACTGATCAAATTCTTTTCCACAGAATTCACCACCATCTTCAATCCTCAACACTTTAATCTTCTTCTCTGTCTCGTTTTACACAAGAGCTTTAAACTCCTTAAATCTCTCTAAAACCTATGATTTCTTCCTCGGGAAATATATCCATGTCTTCCTGGAAAAATCATCTATGAAGGAGACATAATACATGGATCCACCAAGTGAAGGCACTGTAATTGGGCCAAACACATCAATATGCACCAGGTCTAGAATCCCATTTTCCCTTGTCACTCTAGATGGGAGCCTCACCCGAATTTCTTTCCCATATATGAAATTTTTAAAAAAGTCGACTTCTAAACCACATTAAGGAAAACCTTCGACCATACCTTTTATTTGCATAGATCGAAGTCCATTTTCTCCACTGTGTCCCATCCTCTCATGCCATAGCCTAGTCGGGTCAACTTCATCATGTCTTGTTGAGTCAATTTGAACCGAATTAGCTTGAGTTGAGTCAATTTGTGTCGACATCGAGTCACATTCGAGTCAATTTCAGAAGCAACAATGTTGTTGCATCCAATCGAGTCAACATCACACCTATGACCATCTTGCATGAATCCTTCTGAAACAGAGTATGCACACCTGCATCATTGATCTTGCTAATAGATATCAGGCTTCTTTCCAAAACCTGGAATGTGTAGCACACTTGGAAGGGTCCTTTTCCTCCCATATTGTAGTGTCATTCAAACTCTTCCCTATTCCACAATTATGGTTGTTGAATCGTCCCCCAAGAACACATCACCCCCATCATATCATTCATATTCACATAAATATTATCTGTTTGGTGACATATGATAGGATTCTCCTGAGTCGATCAACCAAACATATTTATCTTACTGTGTACTGAACAATGCCAAGTACACATCACCTCCCTTATCCAAGGTCGTATTTCTCTCAGTCAATTGCTTCTCATCGGATCTGGCACTAACTTATGTTTCCTTCCACTTATGGTACTTTTTATAATTCCCATCTTTATTTCATTTCCAACATCTTCGCGTTGACTAACCCAGGGATTTATATCTACCCTTTGAATTAAAATTTCTAACTAAAAATCTACCTTTATATGTTTCCATCCGTCAACCTCTCACTACCATAGCATCTTTGGTCAATCCTTACATGTTATTTCTTCTCATTTCTTTCGACAACAGAGAAGAAATAGTGTCCTCTAGTGCTAGTGTGGTTGTATTACTCCCAATAGCCACGACTAAGATATCCCAGGAGTCTGGAAAAGAACATAATAGGTTGACACACTTCTCATCATCAGTAATATTTATATCCATAGACAATAACTAGATTAACACAGTATTAAACTCATTTAATTGCTCAATCACCGAACTTCCATCACTCATCCTCAGAAGATACAGTTTCTTTCTAAGAAACAACTTATTTACCAGATACTCCGATTGGTATAAGATTCCAAGCTTGTCCCACGGTTTCTTGGTTGAATCTTTGCCCAAGGCATTTAGCAACATCGAATCTACAAGACAAAGTCGAATTGTACTTCTTGCTCTTCTTTCAAGCTTCTCCCATTCTTCTGTCAACATGCATGTCGGTTGGGTACCTAGACAAACCGTTGTCCATTATTATCAATCTATAAGAAGATCTTCCATTTTAAGCTTCCAAAGCTCAAAATTATGGCCATTGAATCTTTATATCTCTATTTTGGAATTGCTCACCATTGTTTACCATGATCTTTAACACAAATTATGACATACAACTCTTATTGTACCTAGGTTTTAGTTCTTAGATTCAAGATTTATAGTTCAAGATTTGATATACTCGCCAAAGCATTACATTGCTCTGATAACTCACTCTTTAGGGAAGACCTAATCTCTGATACCACATGTCAAGAAATGCAGGGCACTTCCACACTAATCCTAGAAAAAGAGAAGAGGAATTAAATCAAGAAAGAAAATGACACAAGAAATCAAAAAGTACACTGAGATTTTACCCTAGAAACCCTTAACCGGGAAAACCAACATTCCTTTGAGTGTTCTTCTCTCTTGTTGTCTTATTCATTCAGAATAAAAGGTTACATGTCTAACCTTGGTCCACATGTAAGACAAAATCGAAATCATACCTTCTTGCACAAGCAAGAACAAACCTATAGAAAAATCGGCTTACATATGCATGACCAAAAACCTACACTTATACATGCATTAACCTGCAAAAGTAAATTCTAAGATTACCTAACAACAACCTTATTTATGACCTTACAACAAGATTCTTTATAGGATTTACAACATGCAAAACCCTAAATATTTGCGCCCAAAAATGGTTACATATCCATGCATATCATTGGCTACAAATCCCAGGATTTTGTTACAGTCGAATCCAAGTTGGCTTTACTAGTCGACTACCAGTCAGCTTCCATTCAGTCTCTAGTCGGTCGTCTCACACCCACACTTCGACCTATTTTTGATTGAATTGTCGTCGATATCTTCGAATTCGACTTTACCTACTTGACTCCCTTTACCTTCGACTTTCCATCGATCTACCTCGACTTCGACCTATTGTCATTGTTGTCTATCTACCTCGATTTTGAACCGTTGTTGATCTTCCTCGATTTCGACCGTCACTTGATTCACCTTGACTATAATTTTACTGCAAATAATATAACAACCCAACATGATTCTTATATTCCCTAATATTTCATAAGAGAATCTCTTTAAATTTGAATGCATGACCCCATTTCCCAAACAAATAAAGGCACTGATCTTCCCTTCCATTCACTACCCAAAAAATAATAAATCCTTCAAAATTTCTTTATGTTTTTTAAGCTCTCTCTTGGTCCCATTCTATACTCTACACATTGAGCTTAGTTAACCATAGGGAAGCCCCCATTGACTAGAACCCATCTATCCTAAAGTGAGAAAGGAAATAATTTTGATTTTCCCAAACCTAGCACCAAGGTATTAATTCCAAGTACAAACTAATTTTACTGAACAATATCATAACTAGGTTATCAACAAAACATGAAGCAAAAGCATAAACTAGGAAACCAAAATCTCACACACAAGACACCAATATTTTCGGGTAAAATATCCCTGGAAAAACCCTGGATGGAAACTTCATTATGTCTCAAAGGATGACTCCTGCGCTCCTTCAAAGATTCATCTCCAAGATCTGATCAGATAACCCTCTGTTAAAAATATAATATATTGTCATGTATGGCCCGGATGCAACTTTCACCACTAAAACCCATGAATGTACACAATTAGACTCACAAAAAATCGTATATCTTCGTACATCTGCAAAAAAAAAACTCATTTTATGCCTCAGTATTGTACCTTCCCTTAAATATGTCCCTTAATTTCCACCACTTGGTTATAAATCTTCTTGCAAACGCTGAGACCTATGTTCTTGGTTTCCTCCCATCAAATCCATAGCTCTGATACCATGTTGATTTTCCCAAACCTAGCACTAGGGTACTAATTCAAAGTACAAATCAATTTTATTGAATAATATCACAGCTAGGTTATCAATGAAACATGCAATGGAATCATAAACAAGGAAACCGAAATCTCACACAAAAGACACCAATATTTTCAGGTAAACTATCCCGGGAAAAACCCTGAAGGGAAAACTAGTTCCAATATGCTTTTATTAAGGTCAAATAAGGGATCCCGTAATAGGGAAAATGGCCCACAAAGAGAAATACAACTACATACAAATGTGGACAAGTATGCTCTGTCGTACGTCCCCCAAACAACATGTTTTTCTAGATATATGTGATTCACCTTTTGTTGAACCAAGTACATACATGCCTATCTCCACTATGAATCACGTACATGTATAGAAAACCCATACAGACACTTCCATATGACAGACCATTTTCCTCTGGATTCTTTCCTCTAAAACCAACATGTGGTTGCCTCTGCTCTCTATTCTCCTTCACCTGTATGACCTATAGATAAAATTCCTTCTCCACCTATCGAAGATCTTAAATCATCGTCCTTTTTTATCGAGCCCTCTCTACATTAATAATTGGGTGAAAAATCTTCTCCCAACATGTGAGATCTCCTCACTCTAGTTTTATAAAAATTCCTTCTTTGCATCTACACTCCTCACACTAGAAAAATTCCTTCTTTGATATCCTTCACCTTGGAATCTCACCAAAGTGACTTCCTCTCAAAGTCTCTCACAAGTGTATCTCACACAAGTTCTGATTGTGTCAACTCCTTCAACACAAGTGTCTTATCCTTCTCCCTAGTCTTGTTTTTATAATCATAACTTACAATCTATTTCTAATCTCCAAAGTGATATACAAATGAGATTACTTCTCACACCCACTTAAGATTTATATTACATGATGCATGCTAAGTATGTTCCTTAAATAAATCAATTCACTAATAAAACACTGTTGGCACAAGGGCAGACTCGGGGTTCAACGCTTCAACAACGCATTAACAAAACCCTAACTACTGGCCCTTTCGACAACACCTGTGAAGCAGATGAAGTCTCACCCGAGGTAGAGGCAGGGGTGGTTGCAGGACTCCAGTGTCTACAACCTTAGCTGGGACACAGATCTGTGATTACAATACTCTAACAGGAACTTAGCAGTTGTCATTCATTAGTACTTAACCTTTGTCTACAACACAGATAAACCCTAATTGCAGCGCAACACAGTATTCAACAAGATTCAACACATTCAAGCACTAAGCACATCAACATAGATCAGATCTAGCATCGCATTCACATCATTAGGCACTAAGATATTATATTCATCTAAGAATACATCATTGCACTAAGAATTAATCATATGAGCCATAAATCAACCATAATGAACAAAGAAAACACAACACAGGATATACATGGTTCACCCCCAGCCTGGGGCTATGTCCACCAACTCTTCTCTTCTTTATTATCTTCTTGTCAATCTTCTTACAGGAACATAGTATCAAAATTCTACTCTGTAGAGGATAGGAGATCTGTGTGCACCTTGCCAGATCCTCCTTCCCTGATCTAGGTTACAGCATAAAGCCCTTACATAGTCTCTTACAATTACTTGCACTTAGCCTTGCAAGTCTCACATAGTATGCACAAAGCATTTACAACTATCACTTACACTTAGCACATTGGCCTTCACTTGCACTTTTGCACTTAGCATTACATACACACTTGCGCTCCTACTTACATCGCCTAGCCTTCTATTTATACATTAAAATATGGGCCTAAACATGGGTAAACCCATGGGCCGACATCCCATACCCATTATATAAGCCAAAAACCCAAAAATTCCCTAAAAAGGGGCCAAGATCCCACGATCTCCACTTCGACTTGCGCTCCACCTTCGACAACCTGTCAAAGTCCCAAAATAGGTCAAACCTAACCAAGGATATCCAAAACTTGGTCAAGGGCCAATAGGCCCCCAACACTCACCTGTGACTCGTCCCAACTCACTTTTCTTTGGTTAATTCTACCTCAAAATCCTCGAGCTTGGCTTGAGCTACTTCGACTTGTTGTTGTGTCAAGGCCTCCTGCTCGATGAACTCCTAAAGGACTGTCTCGTTCATTGTTCCCTCTAAGCATTGTTATACTGAAGTGACTACGTGTTCCATCTCTCTTCCTTTTCCTTCAATCTCTTCGAACAGTCAACAAGCTATGTCCTAGGCTGGATGGAGCCTCTGAGTCACTTCCATGAGTTTTCTCTGTATGGTATGGAATTTCTATTGGGAAGTGCACTATTCCTAGGATCGTTTCATTCTCTTGACTGCTGGAAAGAGATTCAACTATGCCTGAACTATTGTTGCATGCTGCTTGGCCTCCTAGAGTTGTGACTCCAGTGTCCTTAGTTCGAGATCCTCAGTGATTTGCTCATAAGTCTGCGCATTGTGATCACTTAGTTTTTTACATGCCATGGTGAAGGCCTTGATTCTCTCAACTATGCTTCGAGCAGTTGCTTCTCTTTGATCCTGCACATCCTATGGAGTTATTGGCACTTTTTTTAGCTCTAGATGTGTTATTCTCTATTGAAGTTGTTGAATGGCTTCAGCAAGTTGTGCTACTTGATGCTCCACTGGGTCTTCTTCCTTTTTCTCTAAGCCCTTCAGAGAGAGAAGTGATGCACTGACTGCTTCTTTTACTCTAACTTGCTCCACAAGAAACTATTATTTCTCTTGTGGGATCTATCTTTTCTCCTGTTCAAACTTCGTTTGGAGGGAAACCTTCTCCTGCTGCACAACCCTGCGTTGCTCTATCACCTCCTCTTGTGCTAGCTTCAGGGTCGTTGTGGCCTGGTATTTCTCTTCTTGCACACGATGAAGGAGAGCTTCAGTCGCATCGGCTAGTTTGCGGAGTTGGGTAGGTTCATCTCCCAACTGTTTTTCTTCTGATGGAGGGCGCGCAGTGGACATTGTGCGGCTGGAGTGAAGGGATTATTGGACACCCCTTGTTAGAAAAAAAGGACCGCAGAGCAATAAAATAAAACAAATGAAGAAACAAAACATAGAATATACACAATACAATAAAGACACATATTTACGTGGTTCACCCAGTGTGGGCTACATCCACCAAAGAAATTGCCAGGTCCTTCCTTTATTATTATCTAGCAAATGAAGGGATACAACCTACAGAAAAACCTGTTGTAACTTCCTCTTCTTTCTCTCACAATATCCTCTTTCATAAATACAATACTCGCCATAATGCGTAGCTGTAATACATTTCCCTCATAACAGAGGGTTGCCTTCTAGGGAAAAAACCCTAACATAATTTCTACTGTTAGATATGCGACCTTATAATGAACGGTCCAGATTTACAATGAAATTACAATATACATTTACAAGGAAATTTTTCC
>JASDQU010237571.1:0-14224 GCA_032191745.1 Picea mariana | reverse complement strand
ACTCGATTTTATTTTTTTTTAATTTAAAAAACTAGAAAGGTTTGAACCTCGAGGTATTTGATCTCTCAAAATTTCATGCATCAACTCCATGTTGAGCACGGAAGGAATTGCACATTTCCCTTATATTGGGCTATAGAAATCACCTTTTGGCATGACAAATAAGAAATTGATTATTTGTTATATATGTTTTCTAGATAGAATCATTTCAAAGTAATTTTGGCATCAATGTTTTGGGTCAACCTTTTGAACCTATCTTCATGATGATTAGATTGAAGATGCATTAAGCACATAAGTGATATAATAAAATTAACACAAATTTTGATTCAATATATTGAACCACATTTTGAATCCATATAACATCTTTACTTAGATTATTCTTTTGTTTTTCTATCATCTCAATTACTTCTTCAATAATCCCCTTGTTTACTAATATATCCTAGTTATGCATTTTACATTCTCAATGCATGCATGATGCTTTATAGCTTGTGGATGTTCAACTTAGGAAATTGTATTCATGTGCATATGTTGTAAACCCACACAATGTTCGCTAAATCTACCTATTTCTCCTATATACACATGTCTACATGAACAAGGGATGAGATACTATGTTAAGGTGTGCATGAAAATGATTCTTGTAATCAATACCATGTTTAAGCTATATTCATTAAGGAATGAACAACATTCAATTTTGAAATTGTCAAAAGGCAATCCCATTGAAAATATGATTCCACTTGCTATGATAATGGAAGAATTTTTTTATAATATAAATGTATATAAAATGCATAAATAAGAAGATGGGCATTAATTTATGTGGATGTTGGTATGACTAGAGTTAACATCACTCACTTTATAATGTAGAAGAGTGAGAATGTCTATTATCAACAATGTATTTAAATAGAACAATTTAGTCAAGTAACTCATCTATCAGTGTAGGATAGAGGAGTCAAAAGATATATTATGCAAGGATGAAATACATATCCCTAAATCAAATCATCCATAAAGATGAAATACATATCCCTAAAGAGACAAATCAAGCCAAATCAATCATCCATTCATGTAGGGTAAATGAGTTAGAATTGATGTTATTCAAAGATACAAATTTAAATAGACAAATTTAGTCAAGTAACACATATATTAGTGTAGGATAGAGGAGTCAAAAGATATATTATGCAAAGATTAATGATCCAGGTGGATATCGGTGGCCACCCACCTTTTCCAAATGGGTCAAAACAGCGTTCTGGCAATTTTGGCAATTTACTATTTTTAGCAGGTTCTAACTTCCGGGGCCATTTTGAGGGCCTAAATGAAGGTTTTTCGAGATCGAGGTTCTCAATGATATCCAAAGGCATAATTTATCCCCCNAAACGGGGCCCACGTGCTTCATCTCCTAGGGTTAGGTTTTTGGATGTCTAGGACTGTTGTCATTCCCGTCTATTGTAAAAAGGCCTTCTGAGCCTCATTGTAATCATCTTGCGAATGCGAGTAGCCGACACATCTCTTCTCAGAGATAAGCTGCCACCATTCTAGCGAGTTTTTTCACTCTGTATTTTTACAGTCTTTGTACATTTCTCTGATTAATAGAAATCGTGTATTACTGTATATCTTTTTTTATGGTTTCATTTCTGATACATTTCTGTTATATTATTGAATATCTGCAATACCTCTATGCATTTATTTATTATATCTCCGCTCTCATTTCATGCCGAAAATAATCTGGATCAATGAAAGACATATCCCTAAATCAAATCATCCATAAAGATGAAAGACATATCCCTAAAGAGACAAATAAATCCAAATCAATCATCCATTCATGTAGGTTAAATGAGTTAGAATTGATGTTATTCAAATATACAAATTTAAATAGACAAATTTAGTCAAGTAACACATCTATCAGTGTAGGATAGAGGAGTCAAAAGATATATTATGCAAAGATGAAAGGCATATCCCTAAATCAAATCATCGATTAAGATGAAATACATATCCCTAAAGAGACAAATCAAGTCAAATCAATCATCCATTCATGTAGGGTAAAAGAGTTAGAATTGATGTTATTCAAATATACAAATTTAAATAGACAAATTTGGTCAAGTAACGCATTTATCAGTGTAGGATAGAGGATTCAAAATATATATTATGCAAAGATGAAAGACAAATTCCTAAATCAAATCATCCATAAAGATGAAAGACATGTCCCTAAAGAGACAAACCAAGCCAAATCAATAATCTATTCATGTAGGGTAAATGAGTTAGAATTGATGCTATTCAAAGATGAAAATTTAAATAGACAAATTTAGTCAAGTAACACATCTATCAATGTAGGATAGAGGATTCAAAAGATATATTATGGAAATATGAAGGACATATCCCTAAATCAAATCATCCATAAAGATGAAATACATATCCCTAAAGAGACAAATTAAGCCAAATAAATCATCCATTCATGTAGGGTAAATGAGTTAGAATTGATGTTATTCAAAGATACACATTTAAATAGACAATTGTTTTCAAGTAACACATCTATGAATGTAGGATAGAGGAGTCAAAAGATATATTATGCAAATATGAAAGACATATCCCTAAATCAAATCATCCATAAAGATGAAAGACATATCCCTAAAGAGACAAATCAAACCAAATCAATCATCCATTCATGTAGGATAAATGAGTTTGAATTGACGTTATTCAAAGATACAAATTTAAATAGACAAATTTAGTCAAGTAACACATCTATCAATGTAGGATAGAGGAGTCAAAAGATATATTATGCAAAGATGAAAGACGTATCCCTAAATCGAATCATCCAGAAAGATGAAAGACATATCCATAAAGAGACAACTCAAGACAAATAAATCATCCATTCATGTAGGGTAGATGAGTTAGAATTGATGTTATTCAAAGATACAAATGTAAATAGACAAATTTAGTCAAGTAACGCATCTATCAGTGTAGGATAGAGGATTCAAAAGATATATTATGCAAATATGAAAGACATATCCCTAAATCAAATCATCCATAAAGATGAAAGACATATCCTTAAAGAGACAAATCAATCCAAATCAATCAACCATTCATGTAGGGTAAATGAGTTAGAATTGATGCTATTCAAAGATGAAAATTTAAATAGAAAAATTTAGTCAAGTAACACATCTATCGGTGTAGGATAGAGGATTCAAAAGATATATTATGGAAATATGAAAGACATATCCCTAAACAAAATCATCCATAAATATGAAAGACATATCCCTAAAGAGACAAATCAAGCCAAATCAATCATCCATTCATGTAGGGTAAATGCGTTAGAATTTATGTTATTCAAAGATGAAAATTTAAATAGACAAATTTAGTCAAGTAACACATCTATCGGTGTAGAATAGAGCAGTCAAAAGATATATTATGGAAAGATGAAAGACATATCCCTAAATCAAATCATCCATAAAGATGAATACATATCCCTAAAGAGACAAATTAAGCCAAATCAATCATCCATTCATGTAGGGTAAATGAGTTAGAATTAATGTTATTCAAAGAAACAAATTTAAATAGACAAATTTAGTCAAGTAATGCATCTATCAATGTAGGATAGAGGAGTCAAAAGATATATTATGAAAATATGAAAGACACATCCCTAAATCAAATCATCCATAAACATGAAAGACAAATCCCTAAAGAGACAAATTAAGCCAAATCAATCATCAATTCATGTAGGGTAAATGAGTTTCAATTGATGTTATTCAAAGACACAAATTTAAATAGACAAATTTAGTCAAGTAACGCATCTATCATTGTAGGATAGAGGAGTTGAAAGATATATTATGCAAAGATGAAAGACATATCCCTAAATCAAATCATCCATAAAGATGAAATACATATCCCTAAAGAGATAAATCAAGCCAAATCAATCATCCATTCATGTAGGGTAAATGAGTTAGAATCCATGTTATTCAAAGATACAAATTTCAATAGACAAATTTAGTCAAGTAACACATCTATCATTGTAGGATAGATGAGTCGAAAGATATATTATGCAAAGATGAAAGACATATCCCTAAAGAGACAAATCAAGCCAAATCAATCATCCATTCATGTAGGGTAAATGAGTTTTAATTCATGTTATTCAAAGATACAAATTCAAATAGACAAATTTAGTCAAGTAGCTCATCTATTAGTGTAGGATAGAGGAGTCAAAAGATATATTATGCAAAGATGAAAGACATATCCCTAAATCAAATCATCCATAAAAATGAAAGACATATCCATAAAGAGACAAATCAAGCCAAATCACTCATCCATTCATGTAGGGTAGATGAGTTAGAATTTATGTTATTCAAAGATACAAATTTAAATAGACAAATTTAGTCAAGTAACGCATCTATCAGTGTAGGATAGAGGAGTCAAAAGATATATTATGCAAAGATGAAAGACATATCCCTAAATCAAATCATCCATAGAGATGAAAGACATATCCCTAAAGAGACAAATCAAGCCAAATCAATCATCCATTCATGTAGGGTGAATGAGTTAGAATTGATGTTATTCAAAGATACAAATTTAAATAGACAAATTCAGTCAAGTAACACATCTATCAGTGTAGGATAGAAGAGTCAAAAGATATATTATGCAAAGATGAAAGACATGTCCCTAAATCAAATCATTCATAAAGATGAAAGACATATCCCTAAAGAGACAAATCAAGCCAAATCAATCATTTATTCATATAAGGTAAATGAGTTAGAATTGATGTTATTGAAAAATACAAAGACATATCCCTCAATCAAAACATATTCAAAGAGAAAAATCAAGTCAATCATCCATCCATGTGGAATAAAATGTCTATTATTAAAAAATGTGAAAAATTTCCCTAAATAAATGTATATGAAAGAAACAAATTAAGTCAAGTCGATAATCCATTTATGTAGAGTATAAGAGTAAAAATATTTATTATTCAAAAACACAAAATATATAGTTAAATAAAAACATATTGAAAGACAAAACTCAACAATAACTCAACAACAATATTGAAAAAAAATGAAAAATCTGGAATCAAATGAAAATTGAGATTGTTAGGGATTGTAACACTCAAAGTGAAGCCAAGCCACTCGTGTCATTACCTTGACTACTTTTGTAGATTCAAGCCAACCTACTCATTGTCGTTACCTATTTTGGTTTAATTGAACTTTGAATATATAATCCATTTATATATTCAAAACATATTGAAAAGGCCAATCAAACTAAATCAATCATCCCTCGATCCATATGGACGGGAGAGAATGCCTGTATCGTCGAACAGGTAATTTTTTATCAAATCGTATCGTCGAACGGGTAATTTATGATGTTTATTGAAAGTGGGGATCCAGAGATATAGGCGGGCATCTTTTGAATTTCCATCATCTCCATTGACTTGAAAATGGGTGGTAATTAATGCAACATTAACTACATTTGTATACATTTGTATTCACTACAGAATGTCAGACATTTAAAATGAAAACTATTACAACACATATCACCCACCTCCGTTTTGTAAACACCGCAATCCATTGTCATCCGTTTACATACCAATTTCAAATTCTGAATTCTTATGTCATATGTTGATAACTAAGTTTGTAATTATTACGATATCACTATTATTTCTCACATTTGTAATCGGGTGACAAAGAAAGACAGGAGCAACAATATTTTAAGGCATTTAGGATTCACAGAAAGGAATACAATTGCAGAAGTCAATCTTTATGTTTCAATATTTTTTTTTTGCTTTTTTAAAAGTTTATATTAGTTAATTATTGAAAATATTGTGAAAGCTTTGTGAGCTCTTTATAAAAAAATCTATCATAGAACACAACGGAGTAATATCGAGAAGACATTCTCCCAGAATAATAATTAATGATATAATTATTAATTATTAAATAATATTATTAATATAATATATAAATAATATTATTTATAATATAATGTATGAATAGAAATATAAATAATTAATAATTAATGAAAATTCAAAAATGGAAAAGACACAAGGGCACTCAACCCAAGTATATATATGGAGGTCGTAAATTGTAATAGAAATATTATATAATATGATTTGATCATCTCATATAAAAATTCAACATGGTCTTATAGCAGAACTAGGCTTTTCCCTCATGGGAGGGCCCAAAATGAGAGAGATATCAAAGCTTTTGTGTTTGTCTTGATGATTCCCTAAGACGATCCATTTGTGGAACCAATGCATGGGGCAGGAGAATTGAATGAGTCTCTCATTCTCTCTATATAATCCGCTTCATGATCTAGACACGATGGGATACGCAGAGAAATAGATCGTGTGCTCTAACTAATTCCCATTTACGCCTTTTGGATGTTTTAATTTTTTTTATAGACTTGGAAATAACTGAGAGTCTAGGGAGGATTCATGTGAATGTGCATGTTTGGATCTCTCTGTTGTCATATCGATGCCCCATTGTCGAGATAATCGACGACCGCCTTTGAAATGAAAACATGTAGGTGTGGTTGATGAGTGATCTTCTGAGGCATAGTCTTGGTACGTGCAAGTCCAAATAAAGAATAGTGGTTTATATAAGGAATATCAAGTGAGCGAAAAGTACAAAGAAAGGTTCATGGAAAGAGGGTTCTCTTAGAAAGAGGGATTTGGCCTCTGAGTTTGAGATGAAGGATCTTGGATTAATTCATTACTATTTGGGATTAGAAGTATGGAAGAAGCCATGCGAGAACTTCCTTGGTCAAGGGAAGTATGCTATCACAATCCTTCAAAGATTTGGGACACTGGACTACAAGTCCATGATCACTCCCATGGTGACGAACCTAAAGAAGTCAAGAGACTAGTAGTTGTGTGCTACTACGGTGTTTCTGTACCACTAACAGTGTTTGTGTGTCATTGGAAAGTAGTTGTGTGCTACTTTGGTTGTTGTGTACCACTGGCGGATACTTTGTAGATATGGACAATAGTTGTGTGCTACTTCGGTGGTTGTGTGCTACTTTGGCGGTTGTGTAGACTGGCAGTGACTGTGTGTCACTAGAAAATAGTTGTGTGCTACTACAGTGGTTGTGTACCATTGGTGGTGACTATGTTTCACTAGAAAGTAGCTATGTGCTACTACGATGGTTGTGTACCACTAGTTGTGACTGTGTGTCATGGGACAATAGTTGTGTGCTACTAAAAGTGGTTGTGTACCACTAGCGGTGATTATGTATCACCAAAAATTAGTTATGTACTACTATGGATTGGCGCAGTCATATTGGATGGTATTGTAGTAGTTGTGTGCTACTAGTTGATTGCCACATAGACTACCAGATCACTTGAGAGTAGTTGTGTGCTACTATTTGATCGCAGAGACTGTGATAGATGATTCTAGCTACTGGTGGCATTGTAGTAGTTGTGTGCTACTAGTTGATTGCAGAGTAGTCAGTGGACTACTAGATGAAGACATCGTGGAAAGATACCTCCCTAGCTAATAGGGAGAGCTGCAGAGGGAGTTTCCCCTCAATTCAGGTGGGAGAGAGAGATCTCCCAGGACTGACAGATGGGTATCATGAGTCTAGGGCGAAGTATATATACTTCAGAGATAAGCTTGGCATGATGTAAAATATCTCCCTTGTTGAGAGGGAGTGTTGATGTTTGGAAAACATTGAGAAAACATTCTTCGAGATTAATAATTAATGATAAAATTATTAATTATTAAATAATAGTATTAATATAATATACAAATAATAGTATTTATAATATAATGTATGAATATAAATATAAATAATTAATAATTAATGAAAATACAAAAATGGAAAAGACACGTCCATTAATGTTAGGAAATAAATATCCAAATAGCATTAAAACGTCAGAATAAGTACTCCACGCCTTGACAAAGAGAGAATTTTAGATAAATATCCTCTTTGAGGGGAAAAAATTCTTATACACCACATAAATTCACAAATACAAGATGATTCCAAATGAAAAGGTCTCCTTGGTATATATAGGAGACTAGAAGGTACAATTACAACAAATGTACCCAAGCCGACATAAATAAAATAACAATATTAATGTAATATGTCCCAATTAAGGGGTAATGTGCAACTATTTAAGGCTTAACATGACCCTCTCCTTCAAACAAGTGTTTCCCACAACGCTTGAGTAATTTTGGATGCTTCTATATAAAAGAATCATCTTCCCAAGTGGACTCTTCAGCAGGTAGTTTCTTCCACTTAATGAGATATTTGAAATGGATCTATTCCTCAACTGGTGAATTCTTGTGTCAGTGATAGCTTAAGGCTCCAATATGATTTTTTCTTCCTCGTCAAGTTTTGGCAATATAGTTTGAACTAGGATCTTTTCACCTATAACATTCTTTAAGCATGACACATGGAAAACTGGGTGTACTCATGAAGATCCAGGCAATGCCAATTTGTATGACATAGTACCAATATTTTGCAACACCTTACAAGGGAAATAGTACTTTGGTGATAATTTATTATCCTTCTTAGCTTGCTTGAGGGACATCTGTTTGTATGGTTGTAGTCTTAAAAATACCCAATCCCATACTTAAAAACTTATTTCACTACGACGTTGATACGCTTGTTGTTTCATGCGATTCTGTGCCATGGTTAGGTTTTCCTTTAAGAGTTGGAGAACTTGTAGTTGATGCTCGATGTGATATTCCACTACTTGAACCTTATATTTTTCTTTTAGAGAAGAAGTGATGGACGGTGGGTGATATTCATAGAGCGCCATAAATGGTGTCATTTTTGTTGCAGTATGAAAGGAAGTGTTATACCACCATTCTGCCAAGGGTAACCACTTGAACCATTGTGTTTGTTTATTAGAGACAAAGAAACGAAGGTAGCCTTCTAGACATTTGTTCACTATCTTAGTTTTTCCATTAGATTGAGGATGATAAGATGAGCTATGAGCCAATTGAGTACCCAAACAAGAAAATATTTCTATCCAAACATTTCCAATGAAGATGGGATCCCTGTCACTTAGAATAATATTTGGGCTTCCATGTATCTTTTGAACGGTATCCATGAATGCGGTGGCAAATGTACTATCTTTAAAAGGATGAGAGAGTGCACAAAAGTTTGTGTACTTGGTCAGTCTATCAATAATCACCATTATGACACTCTTTACTTTAGACTTCAGTAACCCTGTGATGAAATACATGGAAACCTCCTCCCAATGCTGACTTGGGATGGATAATGGTTGTAAAAGACATGGGGTCTTAATTATTTCCACCTTTTTCTATTGGCAAACTAAACATTTTTCCACAAACCTTTGAACATCATTTTTAAGGCCATCCCAAAAAATCCCTTCTTAACCCTATGATAATTTTTCAAAAATCCTTAGTGCCCTCCTACTGGAGAGGTGTGCAATTCCAAGAGTACCTTTTGTTTGAGTTGGGAATTCTTACATAAATATATGTGATCTTTCTACCATAGTGAATCATTTTTCCATGTAAATGTATCTGATGCACTGGAATCCTGCTGCAACTTTTGAGTGAGAATCCACAATTTTTCGTCATTATTCCATTCATCCCTTGCTTCTGTTATCCAATCAGGTTGGAATCAACATCTTCATCCTTTCTTGAGAGTGCATATGCCACAACATTTTTGTAACGACCCTTGATTATTAAATATAATTAATTTAAAAATATAATCCTAAAAGATTAGCTAAATTGTATTTATGTCTTAAAATAACATTTCTAATAGATTATTACTAAATAGTGGTTCATGAGGGTTAATAATTGATTTAATTATTAATTAATTCATTAATTAATAAAGTATTAAATAAATGGTGGATAATATGATATAATATTAAATTGGGTTACGTATCCCACAAGGGATAACGCATTCAATACATTAGGATAAGTAATAAAGGAGGGATAAGAGTATTAACGGAGGGGGGATAAGGGTAACAAAGCAGTTAGGTAGGAGTTAATGTGGGGAAGGTGGTGAAGGAGGAAGAGGGGGGGGGAAAGGATTTGAGAGGGGGATCGATTTTTCATTCTACGAGAGTGGAGAAAGGATTTTGGGAGAGCTTTGAGTATTGGACAAAGGGAGGAATTTTGTGAGGGGCATTGACAGAGTGGAATTTATAGTGCACCGGGGGGTTGCTGGAGGTTTTGGGCTCAAAGGGCTAGGATATCCGTTGATATCCTAGGGCTAGGCACTACTAGTCGGCAGGGAGGTTGGTTTTGGGTGGTGTCCTAAAGAGCAAGCTAAAGGAGCAAGCTAAGGAAGCAAGCGGCAGCATCAAGTTCAGGTTAGAATTATGAATTGTTTTGAATTAAATTGTTATTAAATTTTATTACTATGAAAAATTAGATTTCGAATGTGCTAGATGAAGTAATTTTTAAATTTTACCGTTGTGTTCTAATTCAATGGTTGCTTAAATTAGTTTAGAGCCATTACATCTGGTATCAGAGCTTAGTTGAAATACTGGAGCCTTAAGGGCCAAAGTCCTCCATCCACGCTTAACCTGCACATAAAACGCTTAACCTACACATAAAACATAGAAACATGAATAAAAATAAAAATAAAATAAATAATGAAAAACAAATTACTGAAGTAAAATAAGCAATCGATGGAAACAATCTCCATCAATGTTATTTAGATAGAAAAGTTGATTCAATTCTTGTTGAGGCGCTCCTTACCCCAATGGGGCAACCTGTCAAAGTAAATGGGAAGTTAATGGTGATTCAGTTCTACTTCCAGAAACACCTACTTTGAACTCTTGTTGGGGTGCTCCTTACCCCAAAGAGGCAAATGCCAAAGTCAATGGAAAGCCAGTGCCTCACCGAAGATCCTGATTTGGTCTTTTGGGTGTCAACTCATATTGACAAGTACAAAGACCTAGGCTATCTGCTTACAACCCACATCCGATTCCACAGTCCAGTGTAGGATTCCTTCAGAAATTAACAGTTCGAGAATCAGGTCTAAATGAAACAGAATTTAGTCCCACAAAGAGTGAGCTTATTAAAGATTCTTATTACCTGGCAGTCAATTATTTTGACCATGAGAGATAAATTCAAAACAAAGGACATATCAACCACAATCAATCCACAGCCACATCTCAATCTCAATCATTAATGATACGACACGGAGATCAACTGAAACATGACCAAAACCCTAATACCCAAACCCAAAAGCTTGCAAATGTAATTTTGAGATGTAGCAGTAGTCATGTTGACTTCAAACAAAATCTCCAACAAGGAAAAAAAAAAAACTGTGATTTTAATAGGCTTGCATTCAAGAAGGCAGCACAAAGACAACACTCAGAAGCAAAGGGACCCACGAAACACACAGGCTTCTCAATCTTCAATCTTTGGAGCCAAACAACATGTTGGCTTACAAGTAGACATGTCTCATTTTTTTTTTTTTGTTATGTTGCAAGGTGGAGAGTCAGAAAAGGAAAGGATATTGCAATAAGCAGTAAGATAAGCATATCCAACCGTTATTTCACACATGCTTGCATGCCTCTTCTTTAACCCCTTAACACAAAGCTGTATTATGTATCTTTTGTGTGCAGTAGTGAAATATAAATATCTGAAAAAAACAAATACTACAGGTAAAATCAGATAAAAACAAAAGGAAATCGGATAAGGAAATCAGTGGAAACCTTTCACAAATCGGATAAGGAAATCAGTGGAAACCTCTCCTAAAAATAAGACATTAATAGAGAATAGGCATTCAACAACGTGTAACAGGCACATACCAGGTTCATTGCAATTTACAATTTTGGCCATGCGACGGCATCCTTCTTATACAGTGTTGTAGAAGGCATTTCTGGTAGGAATAAACCTGAACCGTACCAAGCAGCGAATCAGTGGATGGCGTTTGTTGAAAACCCGGCTAACCCATATCTATATTCTTTGGCAGCAGTAACCCATTAGTAATGTTGGGCATCCACGCTTTGAATCCTCGTTATCCTCCAATGCTTATGCCAGCACACATTTTGAGTCATTTTTCTCTTGCATGTCTGGTTTATGTTGATTGACTTTGTAATCTGAATAACTTTGGAGAACCTGTTATAACCATAAACAATTATTAATGAAGGAGCTATCTCAAAAAACGCACCATGGTAATTGGGCTCAAAAATTCCACCGTTGGGTAGGATGGTGCAGTTTTGTGTAAGTTCAAAACAACCTCTGCAACCTCTTCGAAAAGAAATCCTTCTTTGTAAAAGTAAGATGGCAATATCACTGGAAAGACTTCTTGCTTAAGCCCAATGGAATATTTTTGCATCCAACGTTCAGATCCAAGACTAGAGACAGCCAGACCAGACTTGAACAAATTTATCAAAAAGTTGGCAACCCTTTAACATGGCAGCTGCAGGCGAGCAACTAGAAACAGATAGCTTCTGGGTAAATAATCTCAATTACATTTTCTACATCATCTAAAATGGCACTATCCTCATTCTCAGGTTTCAACATTTCTACAATAACTCTCACCCTTGGACCATAATGTCGGTGAACAGTCAATGTGCGGATGAACTGTGTTGCATCCTCTACATCAGGATTCACAGCCTGTCGATCTGCCATTAAAAAGACAGCTGAAGCCACCTTAGCACCAACACGATCAAGGTTAGATTCTTTCAAAGGATTACCCTCAATAAACTCTACACGACCTTGGTAATTTGCTAGGAGTGTCTTCATTTCAAACGAGGGCTTGTATGGGGCCATAATCACAACTCGAAGTGGAATAGCAGGCATATCTTTGTCATGAGAAGGATGATAGAACTCTGAAAGAAAGTCCTGTATAGTCCGATAGGATAAATTTCCACGGACTATTACAAATCTTGAACCAACCACCTTTCGCACTGCAAATTTTCCTCCTTATGGCCTGACAAAATACAATCATATTGATAGATTGGGCAAAATATGCTGCAATCGATCACGACTCGCGAGCACCTAAAATTTATGCCTAAGCCTACCTTTCTGTCAAAACTCGTCAAATGGTTTCAGTGCCCCTCAAATCCTTCGCCCAGTAACCAACGCTCCCAAGCATTTTCATATCAGAAAACGCAGGAGTTCGCCGAAATTCCCTAGAACAGAAACTATGGTTGTGAAAGGAAGAGTTTAGCTGCAAAGAGAGGCTAGGAGGAAACTATGCAGAGGAGAAGGAGGCGGATTCCCAGGAGACAAAGGGCATGTGGGCCGCATGCAAGCCCCAAGTTGCCGACTTGGGAAGTCTTGGGGCAAGTGGGCGGCATGCGATCCCCACGTTGCCAATACAAGTTTTTTTTTATTATTATTTAATTAAAAATTGGTTTAATTTAATTTGAGTCATAAAAAAAAATTTATATTGTAATTATTTAAAGAATTTTCTTTTAAAATAAAAAAAATAATTAATTAACCTATTATCGATATTAAAGTTAAAGTGAGTATCAAAATTCAAAAAAAAATTCAGTTAAAGTTTAATTAGTAAGTAACCTTAATTAGTTAATTAAGGTAAAATGAAGTTAAACTATATTAAAAGTTAATTAAAATATTAATTAAGTTAGAGTAATATAGGGATAAGTAAAAATTTTATGGAGTCCGTGGGATTTGAACCCCGAACCTCCTTCTACCGTGAAAGCTTTAACAACGGCCGCCCTACCAACACGCCATGCGTTGTTTCTTTTTCAAATAGTTTCACAAATAAATACTTTAACTGTCATACCCAAGACCACATGCTAAACTATCAAGCACCTTTTAGAGCCATACAGGTCACATGCCAAGCTATCAAGCGCCAAAGACGTAAATGGAGGAGCCCACAAAGGGACGTATGTGCTCAACGTGGCATCTTAAGAAGAACAATAACGCCGAAAGGTACATAGTGCGGGTGTACGCATATCGGCGTAAATTAATAAACCTAAGGATGAGGGTAATTTTTAATCAAGTTGTAAGCATAAATTAAAAGGGCTCAGACTAGGACAAGCGAGAAGGAGGCGGCATATGCCCTAGGAGAGTAAGCCTAGGAAGTGGCAAGTAAGGCGCAAAGCTAGCATAGCTACAGGGCAAAGTAACCAATAGTTATTTTCGTAGGGGTGGAGAAACGAAGCTTAGATGCTTAAACCTAACCCTAACCAAGCCAATCCCCTAATGGAGTAATGTCTATTTACAGACAAGTAAAGAAAACTTATGCCTAACCCTATTTCTAAAGTTTAGTAGCACCAATTTAAAACATCCTGGAACTCACCCTGACAACTTTGGTTGATGCAAGTCAAAGCATACAGGATGGTCAGGACTCGAGG
>JASDQU010237567.1:4950-15011 GCA_032191745.1 Picea mariana | reverse complement strand
AAATATCCCCAATACTGCTCATTGAAATGTGGCAGGATCATTACACAATCCAAATGGTAAGACCCTATAGGCATAGGTGCCCCAAGGACAAGTAAAGGTAGTCTTGTCCCAGTCTTCGGGTTCTATAAGAATTTGATTGTACCCGTTGTACCCATCTAGAAAGGAAAAATACTTCTTGCCAGAAAAGGTATCTAGAACTTGGTCAATGAAAGGGAGAGGAAAGTAGTCTTTCAGAGTGGCTTTGTTGAGTTCCCAAAAATCAACACAAATTATCCATTTCCCAGTCACTTTCTTTGGAACCACTACAAGCGGGGATACCCACTTACTATCGGAGATGGGATAAATGAATCTGACCTTTAACAACTTTTGGATCTCCTCCTTGACTATATCTTTAAGTGTTGGGTTCATCCTTCTCTGTGTAACACCCTATTTCCCCCAGTCTGTAAAAACAACTATGTTGGCCAAGAACTATGGCAAACTCAAAGATGTGAATGTTTGATTTGATGGACCTTTGCATAAAAGTTCGATGAATGTAAATTATATAATGAATATGTGTTGCATGACTATTGAGAGATGGGATGTGCTAAAAGAGACCACGATGGCTAATGAGAGGTGGTGGAAGGGACCTGGAATGGTTGCGTTAACTTCCACCAAGACAGTACCGTATTGATTTGTACTTTCTCACAAACCAAAGCATCTCTCTGATCCTGAAATGGATTTCCCATCAGATTGGTAGGTGGGGAGGCTCCTCAAGAGTCAATGAGGGGATGGGGGTGAACCACCCATCCGTAACAGCCCTCAGACCTGACCACGGATGGCAGAATTCATGCTGCACGCAACCTTGCAGACAGAAATTGGCAAGAGAGGAAATGTGGTAAGGAAGAGAGCAGTGCGCGCGACGGGGATCATGAAAAATACTGAAGAAACCCTGGAAACGCAGGGAGTTCTGAATACCAGGAGAAGGAGAGTAACCTTCATCCTGGATTATTTTCCTGTATCAGGAGAAGGAGAGTAACCTTCGTCCTTGACTTCCGTTGAGCTGGAAGTAGGAGGTTGAACTTCAAAGCATCGTGGTCTAGCTTGAGGGTGGCTAGTGGTAAATTCATTTGGAGTCACTGAGCCTACGGTTGGGTGAAAACGAGCACCCCTCTCAGCAATTGTATCACGCCTGGTAGATCTGATAAGTGTTTTATACCTTGTATTTCAAACTGAATATCATGAATACATGCTTATGTTTATNGGTGAACCACCCATCCGTAACATCCCTCAGACCTGACCACGGATGGCAGAATTCATGTTGCACGCAACCTTGCAGACAGAAATTGGCAAGAGAGGAAATGTGGTAAGGAAGAGAGCAGTGCGCGTGACGGGGATCATGAAAAATACTGAAGAAACCCTGGAAACGCAGGGAGTTCTGAATACCAGAAGAAGGAGAGTAACCTTCATCCTGGATTATTTTCCTGTATCAGGAGAAGGAGAGTAACCTTCGTCCTTGACTTCCGTTGAGCTGGAAGTAGGAGGTTGAACTTCAAAGCATCGTGTTCTAGCTTGGGGGTGGCTAGTGGTAAATTCGTTTGGAGTCACTGAGCCTAAGGTTGGGTGAAAACGAGCACCCCTCTCAGCAATTGTATCACGCCTGGTAGATCTGATAAGTGTTTTATACCTTGTATTTCAAACTGAATATCATGAATACATGCTTATGTTTATATGCCCATAATAATTTCTATGTAGAATGATTGCCTGGTGTGTTAGGCTGGAAATAATGGATGCCTATGTATGCTTACATGCCATAGTCAGTTTTGTACAAAGGATTAAGGTTGGGGCATGAATTCGCTCCACTGAGAATCATCTTGTTTGCTTAACTCTTGTAATGTTCCGGGAAGGCTCCTCAAGAGTACTCTTCCCCAGGGATTACCCCATAAACCTTAGAACCGTGTCAAACCCTTACCCAGAGACTCGACTAAGATTGGGGACGATTGCTGAAGAATCGTCTGAAGGTTCATGCGATTCAAGTCTAGAAACCTTATGCAAGGAAGGATATCTTCCTAAGGTCTTGGAGTCATGGGAGTTTGAAGCCCCGAGAAGTTGAATTTAGTGACTCAAGATCAAAAGGGATAGCGAGCCCAATTATAGAAGAGGGGATATCCTATCATTTGGTAGACGAACGGTCAGAATCCTTTCGAGAATACCCCAGATATGTCAAGACCGATGGATCTAGAGAAGGACTGTAGGCATTAACACCTCGACCCTTTCAGCCTTCGCAAGTAGCGATGGGATCCAGGACCGTAGATCCAAGGATCTGACGGAGCCCTAATGACCATCGATCTTAGCCTTTGTATAGGTAGGAGAGTAGCATTTCGCTTAATTATGACTTGGCGTGGTCAAGGGTAGGGCTKCATGAACTCACGATTCRCAAGATCGCAATTTAATCRTGGTCATTACATCCAAGTCACGGGAGAATCGTTGGATCAGAAACTTYGTGGTTATCGCCTATCGGGGGTTCGGAGCTTGAGAGAGTTTCCTTTCGATTGTAGAAGTCGCGAAGTGTCGAKCATSGAGGKCTCGTGCAAACACRTGACCCATCTATAAGTGGGGACCGCGTGGTTGACAGGTGGTGTAACAAMAAGCGCCYAGAGAAAGGTGGGAACGGGTAACAAGTCATGGACACATGTCACCTGGGAAGGAGTCAACCCATTGTTGACTTATCGTATCTCGGGAACTTGCGAAGGAGGAGCATGAGGGATCAACACTCCATCTCATGAAGTCACAAGATGCGAGTAGCGCTAGTATTTAGCCTAGGAAGAAGGTGACCGGTGGTGGACATGTGTCACACTGGGAAAGAGTCAACCCATTGTTGACTTATCATGGCTCGGGGTTTCGCAGGATGAAGAAGTTTCATCTTGATCGCTAAGGTCACGAAACGCCGAGAGCCCAGGTCTCATTTGACGGGCAGCGGTGACACAGTTCATGAGCAGAGTATAGCGGGGTTGACAAGTGGCATGTGCGCATCATTTTGGCAGAGTCCATGCAACATTGACCCCTCATGTCTCGAGGATTCGCAAAGGAGGAGCATGAGAGCTCAACACCTCAACTGGCGAGGTTGTCAGTGGTGCTAGTGTTTGGCCTAGCCTACAGTTACATGTAACAGGTGCTAGCGAGGAGGTAGCCATACCCGTATAGTATCTCGGGTATCGGTGTTTGGAGAAAGGGGAGTCGAGAGTCTTGATTCCCGAATCGTGAGTTGCGAAAGACGCTTGCGCTAAGGCTAGATTGTGGTTGTTTGGAGGAGGATAAGGGAAGAGAGGGTCTGCGCTAGGCCCCATAGAAGTCTCGAGGATTATGTTCCTCATACAGAAAGATGAAAAACCTAAGTTGCTATAGGGGGTGTGTGACAAATTGGTATCAAAGCATGGTTACAACACTTGGCCTGCTTGGGCTCATGAATGAGTTGCGCAAAAACTCCACTTGAAGTACTCTTAAAAGGAGTAACCCTCTATCTTAACCCCTTTAGCAAAAGCCAAAGTTAAGAATGAAAATTCCTATTGTTTGTATGCATTTGAAAAATATGAATTATGCGTTGATTGTGAATGAATATAATGTTGACTAACAATAAGTGTTTTCTTGCACAACAAGCAGACGATCAACCGCAGGAAACTGCAGACGCATAGAATGATGATGCACCATGAACTGGGGGATGGCTCCCACAACAGAGATGAAGATTCTGATGAAAGGAGAGTGGTAGAGACCCCTCTCGATCTATCTAAGACTATGAGAAGCCTCATGGTCAAACTACAGAGCTGGAAGGACGACAACGAGAGGTTGATAAAAGAGCAAGAGAAGCAAATAGAAATTAATGCACTCTTGTTGTAGAGTTTATCCGACATACAAAGACAATTGCAGCATGAACCTGACACCAGTCGCGCGTACCAACGACAGACAAAGAAAAACCAAAGTCCACCTAAGATACGGAAATGTGGTCTTTTAAGTGGCCACACTGGGAAGAGCACCTCAAGAAAGGTCCACCCCAGGGATAAAGGACAAGTGTCGGACGATTCCTCTGGAAAGGAAACTGGTGACTCGGAGGGATCTTCTAGTAGCAGAACTAGTTCTTATTCCCGAAGAAAACGGAAGAAGCAAAAGCATTCCAAAAGTCATAATAATCTTGAAGAATTCAAGAAGTCCAAACCACCCTCTTGCAACGGTGAAATAAATAAAGGGGAGGAAGTGGAGGCCTGGCTGCTTGGACTAAAGAAGTACTTTAGAGTCCATGACTTCTCAGAAAACTTGAAGGCCCGAGTATCCACTTTCAACTTGAATGGAAAGGCTTCCATTTGGTGGGAAGATCTTAAGAATGTAAAAGGGATTCACGAAGAGGACCTATCTTGGGAACGGTTTGAGAAATACTTCAGAAAGAAGTATCTGTTGGAAAAGTATTTCAACGAAAAGACTAAATAATTCTATGAACTCAAGCTGGGGCAATGCACCATAGAGGAATATGTCAGCAGATTCCTCGAATTGTTGAGGCACGTACCCTATATAAAAGCAGAAAAGGAAAAGGTGCAATGATTCATCAGTGGACTACGTAAGGACTATCAGAACAGGATTGAGTTTGACGAGCCAAAGACCCTAGAAGACACTATCCGAAAGGAAAGATATTGTTACGAACAGCTGGGGCATCGGACAGAACCTCACGAAAACTGGAAGCAAAAGAATAGTTTGGGATTATAGAAAAAGGGGTTTAAATCCCCAAGATTTAAAAAATATAAAAAGGACTCAAGGATGAGCTTCCCAACCTGAAGTGTACACCAGCAGAATTTCCCCTCCCAGAGTGGAAATAAACCTTTTGGATCTACCCCAGGAAATATTGATAACCCAAAGAGAGAACCCTTGAAATATTGGGGTTGTGGAGAAGAACATCTACTAAGGGACTGCCTGCACCGACAACAGAGCAGTCGAAGAATTTACAATGTTTAAGAAGCTACCACTGTCAATGACGTGGCCAGGAGTGTGCTGCAAATTTATGCAGCCTTGGATAATAAACAAGCTGACCACCAAGCTTCAGTGGTGGAGATGGAAGGTATGATCGCCAACCATATAGTGTCTATTCTAATCGACCCTAGTTCAAATTTGATTTATATAGCTCCTAAGGCTATTGATAAGTGTAAATTACAGCCATATAAACATGCCAAGCCATGGTTGGTACAGTTAGCCACTGGCACCAAAAGAAAGGTAGCGGAGGTCATACCAGCTNAAGGGGTTTAAATCCCTAAGATTTAAAAAATATAAAAAGGACTCAAGGATGAGCTTCCCAACCTGAAGTGTACACCAGCAGAATTTCCCCTCCCAAAGTGGAAATAAACCTTTTGGATCTACCCCAGGAAATATTGATAACCCAAAGAGAGAACCCTTGAAATATTGGGGTTGTGGAGAAGAACATCTACTAAGGGATTGCCTGCACCGACAACAGAGCAGTCGAAGAATTTACAATGTTTAAGAAGCTACCACCGTCAATGACGTGGCCAGGAGTGTGCTGCAAATTTATGCAGCCTTGGATAATAAACAAGCTGACCACCAAGCTTCAGTGGTGGAGATGGAAGGTATGATCGCCAACCATATAGTGTCTATTCTAATCGACCCTAGTTCAAATTTGAGTTATATAGCTCCTAAGGCTATTGATAAGTGTAAATTATAGCCATATAAACATGCCAAGCCATGGTTGGTACAATTAGCCACTGGCACCAAAAGAAAGGTAGCGGAGGTCATACCAGCTTGCCAATTCACTATGGGTGAATTCCCCACCCAAGTAACCCTTAACATACTACCCCTAGGATCATATGACCTGTTGATTGGAATGGACTGGCCAGCCACATATAAAGTCAGACTGGACTGTTACCATAAAACTTTAGAATGTGTAGGTGAAGAAGGAAGAAGGATAACCCTTCGAGGGATCCGAAAACCTGTCTCGGTGAGATGAATATCAGCCCTTAAAATGAGAAAGTATTGCAGAAAGGGATGTCTACTTTATGCGATACAGGTGTTGGAATCAGTGGAGGATGACAAACCAAGCCTCGAAGACCACCCTACACTAAGAGAATATAGAGATGTATTTCTAGAAGAGGTACCAGGTCTACCTCCAAGAAGGGACATTGACTTCTCGATAGAACTTGCACCGGGTGCGGTGCCAGTGTCTAGGACACCCTACAGGATGAGCACACCCAAGTTAGTTGAGCTTAAATTACAACTAAAAGAAATGATGGACAAAGGCTATATCCGTCCCAGCGTGTTTCCATGGGGAGCACCAGTTCTGTTTGTAAAGAAGAAAGATGGTACCCTCCGACTATGCATAGATTATAGACAACTAAACAAGGTAACCATAAAGAAAAAGTACCCCTTACCCAGGATCGATGACCTGTTCGATCAATTGGGAGGTGCTTCCATCTTCTCAAAGATTGACTTGAGATCTGGATACCATCAAGTCTAAATCAAGGGTGAAGACATCCAAAAAACTGCCTTTAGGATGAGATATGGTCACTATGAGTTTGTGGTAGTGCCATTTGGATTAACCAATGCCCCTGCCACTTTTATGTGCTTGATGAACAATGTGCTCAGTAAATTCCTAGACAAATTTGTAATGGTTTTTATTGACGATATATTAATTTACTCCAAGAATAGAGAGGAACATGAGGAACATCTCAGACTTGTGCTTCAAGTGTTAAGAGAACATCAGCTCTATGCCAAACTTATCAAGTGTGACTTTTTCCAGAAGAAAATACATTACTTGGGCCATGTCATATCTGAAGAAGGAGTAGCAGTAGACCCTGACAAGACCAGGTCTATCATGGAGTGGCCTACCCCAAAGGACGTTTCAGATATCAAATCCTTTATGGGCTTAGCAAGATACTATAGGAGATTTATAAAAGGATTCTCCAAGATTGGTTGTCCAATCACTGCCCTCCAGAAGAAAGGAGCTAAATTCATGTGGACACAAGAATGTGAAGAAAGATTTCAATCCCTAAAACRTCTACTGACCCACRCACCCRTGTTGAAGATCGTCGATCCCGAAGMTGACTTCCTCRTGTRCACARATGCCTRGAAGGAAGGGCTCRGAGRAGTCCTTATGSAAGGAGGAAGTGTAGTCTWCTATGARTCCCRAAAATTGAATGAGCACGAAGTCAACTATGTGACCCATGATCTAGAAYTAGCCRYCATAGTGCABGCCTTAAAAATGTGGAGGCATTACCTCCTGGGAAAAAAAWCTRTACTTATGAYAGACCACTGTGGATTGTGATATCTATTTGACCAACCAAAACTCAATACTAGACAAGCTAGGTGGATGGCCCTTCTTAGTGAGTTTGATTTCGAAATCAAACATATCAAGGGAAAGGAAAATAAGGTGGTCGATGCCCTTAGCAGAAGTATGAAAACAATTCATCTGGCAGCAGTGAGCACCTGCGAGGTGAATGTCAAGGAAAGAGTCGGGAATGCACAAGAAATAGACACATTCTTCCAGACCGTGACCTCGTACCTGGAGCAAGAACCCACAGGAATAAAGTATGAAGGCTACCAAATGATAGATGGAGGTCTGCTAACTTACAAAAATAGATTGTATATTCTAGAATTTGATGACTTGAAGAGGTTCATAATGGATGAACTACATAAAAGGCCATATACATGTCATCCTGGATACCAGAAGATGATCACAGCCACCAAGAAACAATTCTATTGGCATGGATTGAAGAAAGACATAGCTGAGTACTTAGCCAAATGCATAGAATGCCAATAGGTTAAAGCAGAACACCGACAACCAGCGGGATTATTACAACCTCTACCAATCTCGGAATGGAAGTGGGAAACCATTTCCATGGAATTCATCACCGGATTACCAACATCGACCAAAAAGACTGACGCCATCATGGTAGTGGTGGATAAATTGAGCAAGTCTGCCCATTTTGTCCCCGTCAAATCAACTTGCAAGGCAATAGATATTGCCATCATATTCATGAAGGAGATATTCAGACTACATGGTATGCCTAAAGAGATCGTGTCTGACAGAGACACGAAATTTACTTCCAATTTTTTTAAATCCTTGATGGCTGGTCTAGAGACCAAATTACTGTTTAGCACCACCTATCATCCTCAAACCGATGGACAGACGGAAAGAGTAAACCTAGGAAGAGTTCCCTGAGGATGGGAGCTTGTGCCAAGTTGGCACCTTGGTATTGTGGACCCTTTGAAGTTCTAGATAGAGTGGGACCAGTAGCCTATAGGCTAGCACTTCCTCCCACAGTAAAAGCACATAATGTTTTCCATGTTTCATTATTGAAGAGATATGTACATGATTCTAATCATATAATTGACTGGTCTGTGATCCAGGTGGAACCAAAGGGAGAATTCCTGCTAGATCCTTAATGCATACTGGACAGAAAGGAAACCCCACTCAGGAACCGAACCATTGCACAGGTCANTGCAGTGGAAACATTTTGGCCTAGATGAGGTTACGTGGGAAATGGAAGATGCCATGTTCAGGCATATCCGATTTTGTTTACTTCTGAACATACACATCATATTGATAGATAGAACATCGAGGATGATGTTCCTTTAAGGGGGAAGGAATTGTAACACCTTGTTTCCCCCAGTTTGTAAAAATAACTATGTTGGCCAAGAACTATGGCAAACTCAAAGATGTGAATGTTTGATTTGACGGACCTTTGCATGAAAGGTCGATGAATGTAAATTATATAATGAATATGTGTTGCATGACTGTTGAGAGAGGGGATGTGCTAAAAGAGACCACAATGGCTAATGAGAGGTGGTGGAAGGGACCTGGAATGGTTGCGTTAACTTCCATCGAGCCAGCACCGTATTGATTTATACTTGCTCACAAACCAAAGCAGCTCTCTATTCCTAGAATGGATTTCCCGTCAGATTGGTAGGTGGGGAGGCTCCTCAAGAGTTAATGAGGGGGTGGGGGTGAACCACCCATCCGTAATATCCCTCGGACTTTACCACGGACGGTGGAATTCATGCCGCACGCAAACTTGCAGATAGAAATTGGAAAGAGAGGTAATGTGGTAAGGAAGAGAGCAGTGCGCGTGACAAGGATCGCGAAAAAGACTGAAGAAACCCTAGAAATGCAGGGAGTTATGAATACCAGAAGAAGGAGAGTAACCTTCGTCCTGGATTATTTTCCTGTATCAAGAGAAGGAGAGTAACCTTCGTCCTTGACTTATGTTGAGCTGGAAGTAGGAGGTTGAACCTCAAAGCATCATGGTCTAGCTCAGGGGTGGCTAGTGGTAAATCCGTTTGGAGTCACTGAGCCTACAGTTGGGTGGAAATGAGCACCCCTCTCAGTAGTTGCATCACGCCTGGTAGATCTGATAAGTGTTTTATACCTTATATTTTGAACTGAATATCATGAATACATGCTTATGTTTATATTCCCATAATAATTTATGTGTAGAATGATTGCTTGGTGTGTTAGACTGAAAATAATGGATGTCTATGTATGCTTACATGCCATAGTCAGTTTTTGAACAAAGGATTAAGTTTGGGGCATGAATTCTCTCCACTGAGAATCGTCTTCTTTGCTTAACTCTCGTAATGTTCCGAGAAGGCTCCTTAAGAGTACTATTCCCAAGGGATTACCCCATAAACCTTGGAACCGTGTCGAACCCTTACCCAGAGACTTGACTAAGATTTGGGATGATTGCCCAAGAATCGTCTGAAGGTTCATGCAATCCAGGTCTGGAAACCTTATGCAAGGAAGGATAGCTCCCTAAGGTCTTGGAGTCATGGGAGTTTGAAGCCCCGAGAAGTTGAATTTCATGACTCAAGCTTAGAAGGGATAGCGAGCCCAATTATAGAAGAGGGGGTATCCTATCATTTGGTAGACCAACAATTGGAATCCTTTCGCGAACACCCCAGATCTATCAAGACCGATGGATCTAGAGAAGGAGCGCAGGCATTAACACCTTGACCCTTTCAACCTTCACAAGTAGCGATGGGATCCAGGACCGTAGATCCAAGGATCTGACGGAGCCCTAATGACCGTCGATCTTATC
>JASDQU010237566.1:0-10514 GCA_032191745.1 Picea mariana | reverse complement strand
AACACCATCCTTGTTGGATTCACTTTTTTATTCACACACTTATTTGGCCTCTTAGTTTTGATCTCACTCACAAACCCCTTACTTTGGCTTATACCTTGCTTGAGACCACTAAGATCCTCTAGATAAGGCATATTCTTGATAAACCTCGCCCCTCTTGATACAAACTGCATTCTAGGGCTCTTTTCCAACACCCCCTTCCTCTAACTAAGGTTTTTCTTGTTTTTGGTTGAGCCTTGCTCTTGGGAAGACTATTTTAGACCATTTTCCAAGGTGATGGAATGGGCATAAGTCTCCCTTTATTACTAGTCTCCTAGGAAGAAGCTTCATCGAGATTATGGATTGATTCTTTGCTAGGTAAACCATAACCTATACCAAGACCATTATAATGTTTGGCATGATCCTCTTCTTCACTACCAAATACCACTATATCTACTTTTTGACTTATTTCGAAAGTCTCTATGGCTAGGGAAAAACTCTCTATGGCCAGGGCAAACCACAACAGACAGGTATGACTACAGAAATCAACTCAATTCCAACATATGCTATATAAGCCAATGTGCAAGAGAGATAAGAAAGAATCCTACCTCGTTCCAACATTTGATGATGTTCCACCATTGAGCACTTCAACCCAAGGCTTTGTACCTGCAACAAGTTCTCAACAAACAAGCAGAGCAAGTATATAGTTATAATATAAAGGGGTTAGCACATTAGATAGCATAATCCATTAATAAAAATTACAAACATGCCCATGGATAATCATCATATATTTTCAGGATACCAATTGGATGAGAAAGGAGTATTTCTATTAATAAATTATCAGTAGAAGCAAGAACATTCCAGACTTTCGTGTCGGCACGGTTCAAAACCAAGAAACCAAGTTCCTTCCAACTGGGTCTCCACCACTTCAATCCTCCACCAAAGGCAAGCTCATAGAAAAGAGACAATGAGGTTCTCTCAACAATAGGGAAAGAGCTTGGGGGATGAACACTGTGTTCAGACTTGAGGGACAAAGGGATGCAGACTCAATATGAATTAATTTCTCCAGAGTAACTTTTCTCTCAAAGTTGAATGCTTTCTCCTTTTTTCCATAGCTCGGAATTGTGCTCTTATAGCCTTCAAAATGCAACTGAAGGGCCGAGTCAGAACGTTTCCAGTATATGGAAGGCCAAGGATCATAGATCTCCTGTTGCGACATGGAAACCTGACTTCATTTTTGTATTTTCTGGCACAAATCTCAATGTACATAGGCTGTAGTGGAGCAACTTGCGTATACACATGTTGTAGAGTAGATAGGGCGTGCATATGCGGAAAAATATGTATTTTTAGCTCTGGATTCATCAAAAAGGGATGATAAGTCTACACAGGGGAATGGAAAAAGACCCTCTGTGTAAGATAGCTATGGTGAGGCAAATCTTTCTATAATAGATGCCCCCTAATGTGTGAGATCAGAGGAGTATCTGCAATGGCCAAAATACATTATAAATAACCCAGAAGTGGAGTGGTGTAAACCCAGCTGGAAAGATTAGTTTTTCATTTCATTTTTCTTTGACTTTAGATACATGGTTGTCGATAGAATACAATGCAGATCCATGTGGAAAATATATGAAATATGTGTCTGTGGCCATGAATAGGCAAATACAAATGCGGTTATATGCCAAAAGTTGTCATAATCACGAACAAGGCCCAATAGAATCAATCTCAAAACCAATCTAAAGATATCTGTATACAATGGAGTATAATCTGATGTCCCATGATTACTGTAGTCAAATAGGTGTTGGTCCACTGAAAAGGAAGCAACAACTCATGAAAGCGGTGGCCACATAGTGATATCTTCAAGTCTTCTACACTATCCACCAAGGGTGCAAGTCTACATCATGTGAATAAAGGAGTTGAGGTCGAACATAATGACACATCGTTTGATTACTGGTCATTGAGGTATATCATTAACAAACGTGAGACAACCTACCAATAATGAAAGTAGGTATCAAGGCATCAAGTACATTCCTACAAGTCTGAATAAAGGGGTCGATGTCGAACACCTGAGGAATCCATTGATCAGGAGACATTGATGTATTCCCATCTGTCAATGGGGAGAGAACCTGCCACTAATGACTGCAAGTCTCAAGGTACTCATAAAACTGTAGGTCCCATATCCAGAATAAATGAGATGAATTCGATGGAAAGAGACCCACTGAAAGGAGAGCATTAAGGCATCTCTCATTAGTCATCATGAGGAACAAAGAAGGAGCTTCATAATTTGGTGGAGATCAGATGAAGAACATGTTCATGAACCGACGACCCTGTGCATCTTTCGCGTGTGCTAAATGCAAACGGTACACGAAAAAGACCCTATGAATAGTAGCCAATGACGAAAATTTCTGACAAAGGCGAGGAAACCACCAACAAGTCTAATGGCATCCAAGACACTGCATGAATTCCAAAGTGTGAATAGATGTCTTGCTATCGAACATAGCGAAACCACCCAGTCAACGACCAATGATGAAATGTCGACTACTGGGTTCAAGGTGACCTACCAATGATGAAAGTAGGGTGAGGGTGCATGATAAGACCATAGTATCATGCAATTATGAGACAAATTGAGGGTTTGTCCGACATGCAAAGTCAAGAGTTCTGAGGAATGGACAACATAGGTTGATAGACTTCCTTTGAACAAGAGCATGAGACATGTGGTAGACTCTGACATCATAGACTCAATGATGTAACTATTAGATGTAGGAGACATCAATAATATTCTCTATAGGGACTGGAAGAGTAACCAGTCGATAGAGAAAACTCTGTAACAAGATCAACTTCCTAAGGCCATGCTAAACCCAAAATTATGATGACACAAGGAATCAATAATTTTGTGCTCTGTTCAAAGACGACACGACTGCTGCCAAATATAATACAGTACTTCCTTCCCGCCTATCTTTTTTTGTTTTTTCCTAACAAATGAATGCTATGATACAGAGGAGGAAACGAGTGTCGCAAGTAAGAAAAACTAGTTCCAGCAGTGGAACGTACCTATGTTCAATGCAAGGAGATGCATGCGGGAGATGGACACTCGAGGTGATGTTCTCTCCAGGGTATAGGGTGTCAAATTGTGAAGGATATAAACAAGGCTCTACTTGGTTGAGGATGCAAAAATTGCTTAGGCAATGGTTTATAATGCAAAGCGAGAACCGACTAAAGGCTCAATACTGCAAGCGAGGGAATGAGTTTCAATCACAACTTAACGCCAAAAAATGTCCTTTTTTTATGTCTTCTAGTATACTTAGTGTGAAAATGGGGTAAACTTGTGCGAAATAAACGTCTTTTCAAATCCAATTTACGAGTGTGAAAAATACAAGTTCACTCAATGATCTTTTCTATTTTTGGTAACGAGTTGGAAAAGAGCTTAACTAGGACTCATGACCTTTCAAATCCAATTTAACAAGTGTGAAAGGGACAAATCACTTAGCAATATTTTCGGTTTTTATACGAGTCAGAAAAGAGCTTAACTAAGACTCGTTTTTGCTGTTCTAATCAACATGTAAGATACTGACCTTCTGTGGAAGGTCAGTATCTTACGAATAGTTGACAAAAAAATGGGAAAACCCAAAGCTCTCCAAGTCGAGGAGGGGAAAGTGCCAATGGAATATATAGTCTTCGTGATGGTTCAAATAATGTCTCTTAATGGAAAAGACATTGGTAGGGGTATGGGATGCCCCATCAGGTTGTCCCAATCGAAGGGAACCTTGTCAGGACTTGGAGGAAGAGCACTCGGGGGAAGAATAAATCTCTCTCGTTCAGAAGGGGAATGATCTGGAATGTTGATGACATGAATGAAGGACGCATCACTCTCTTTAGGGAGAGTATGATTGACCAGAGATTGCACTGGTGTGACCACTTCTTTAATTATAGGTTGAAGATGATGCATAGTAATGGGGACAAGAGATGCTTCACCCTCGACAAAGGGGGTGAGTTCGAGAGGGGATCGTGGCGGTGGAACCACCGAGACGATCAAAGGAGAAGTGGTGTGAGGAGAGACCACAAATGTCTTAGAATCTAAAGGGCTCTTGGGTGAGCCCCACGCTTCTGGTATCTCGGTAGTAGCCAGACACAAATTAGTAAGGTGACTTCCTTCACAAGTCTTGCAAAGGAATCTAGGCTTACGTCTGAGACATCTAGGCTTCTCGATGCCCCCAACATTGTTTACAACGGTTGGTGATAGGCTCTCATTATGACTGGCAGAGGGAAGATAATCTTCTCCTTCATTATGAATAGAGGTTGGAGATGTGACAAGGATATGATTCGGGGTGAATAGGATGGTGCCCCCAACATAATTGGTAGAGGTTGGGTGCGAGTTGTCGACATAATTTGTAGAAAATGTGGACCCATCTCTGACATGACTCGCAAAGGTTGGTGATGGAGCACTAGTATGACTGACAATGACTGGGCTAGTGGTAGATTGTGGAATTTGATGCCAAGGTCCGGGGAAATATTGGTTTTGAAACATTGCAGGCCAGGAAGGATCCTGGTATACCCCTTGTCCCTTCCCAGAAGGGTGGTAGCTTGCGCTAAAATGGTCTGAAGAGGTCTGGATGGGCATCATCACTAAGGTATGAAAAGTGACCAAGGTCAGATAAGAATTATTCGAGTGATGATATATGTTTCCCCCTTGTGAAGGGGTCCCATAAAGAGGGTAGCTCGAACCATAAAATTGATTTTCCCCATATGAAATACCTGGAGGCACTTGAGGGCCTGTCATGGAAAATGTGTTCGAAGGAACTGACATGGCAGATGACAAATACGTGGATGGGGCATAATAAGTGGGATAAGTACCCATCTGAGCATTGGCTCCTGGAAGAGCATAGATAGCATTGGATCCATAAGGGGGAAGGTTCCAACCTCCCATGGGGACACGACTCATATCAAACGAAGAGGTAGGCATTAGAGCCATGGTGCCCCCGAACCCAATGCTAGGATTCATATACGTGGACCAGGGAGAGGATTTCACGGGTGAAGGCATATCAACAGAAGAATTACTATAGATCCAAGATGCAAACTGAGTGTTGTAGTTCTGCATACCATTGTGAAAAGCGGAAGGATCCATCCCCATGAAATGAGTAGGCGTCACGGGATGGGTAGTAGTAAATGAGGGAGCAAAAGAAATTCCACTATCCATGATGATGAAACTCAAAAGAGATTCCTAAGGCCAACTAGTAGTCAAAAAGCATACCAAAAGTCAAATGGCCAATATGCATGCAAATGGGCTAAAGTGGCTTAGTGGCCTCCCTCACTAAAGAAGGTATGTCTTGTCCAAGAGGGACCTGAGACTCCCCTCTAAAGTTTGGAGGTAATAGAATCATTTATAGGGGCCCTCATGGGCTTAACAACCAGTCGGTCGGATCCCCTCGGAGAGGTAATCTTCCATAAAGGTTGTGTGTTGTCCGAACCCTATCTGACCCAGGATACAAGAAGAATAACCCCTGCAAGTAACCTATGAGATACCTAAGTCAAGAAACTAATAAACCATTGTATAACCGATGCACAGGCGAGCAGTCGTAAGTTTGGATTATCGTATGGGCAGGGTAGCAAAGCCCGAAACCTTGAAATCACTACCTCTCACAGAAGTATGGGTACCAACAAGATCCCCAAATATGAATAAATCCACAGAAATATCTCTGACGCTAGGCGAGTATCCAGGGGTTATCCCTTCAACTAACTTCGTGCAACCTCGTGATTAACTCCGGTGTGAGCGGAGCCTTCTGATCTTACCAATTATACAATGGAATTCTCAACTCCCTGTCTTAGACACATATGTTGATTTAATTGCCTTGGAAAATTTTACTCGCAAAATCCTATCCCAAGGCACTAAATCTTAGACTAGTTTGTGCACCCTAAAAAATAAAATCGTGACTAATCAATTTTAGTTTAAAGCGTAAATTTTATTGTTCGTGATTACTCAAAAGGGTATGGAAGTGAAACTTATGATATTATGACTCTGCAAGAAAATAAATATAAATATAATGCAAAGTCTAATTTTAACTTTTCAATGAATGATATGCGTATAAAAACCAGTGCAATTTTCAATTTCAACTCCGCAATTCAGAAGAAAAATGCAATCTTTCACTAAATGCACTAAGCTAATGCTAAAGATTCAGAAGACAAAAATGTCAAGCAATGTAAAATGCCTATTTTTTTGTATTTTCAATATATTAAAAAGAAAATGCATGGATTGAAAAGAAACCTGATATATAAATTCTACTGTGTATAAACAGAATGACTCAAGCAGAATACCAGGTAGCCAAGCAACAACCCAGAGTTCAAGGACAAATCAAAAATAAAAAACGACGAGAAAGACTACGCCCAAAAATTCAACTCCAAACAGGTTTCCTGTCAACCCAGAGAAGCTCAATAGGCACTACAGAGACCTAAGAAGGCTCAACAATCATCAAATCCCACCCAACAATCACAAAATCAAGCAAACAGGCAAGGAAGTGTGGTATACACGACTGTTCAGGCAAACAATGCATATATACGCAACTTGCAGTGAGACAACACGCATGTATACGCGACTGTTAAGGCAAAAGGTGCGTACAGTCTTGAAAACAAGGCCAGGAAAGTGCAAAAAGGCTGAAAACTCAGACCCAGAGTGAACAGAATCTGTCAAGCAGTGATATGACAAGAAACACAAAGGAAAAAGAGCAATGCAAGGAGAAAAAGTACTTCAACCCTTAGAAAGAAGATCTCTCCCCAGTGGAGTCGCCAATTCTGTTACGAGGGAAAAACTCTCTATGGCCAAGGTAAACCACAACAGACAGGCATGACTGCAGAAATCTACTCAATTCCAACATATGCTATATAAGCCAATGTGCAAGCGAGATAAGAAATAAGACTACCTCGTTCCAACGTTTGATGATGTTCCACCGTTGAGCACTTCGACCCAAGGCTTTGTACCTGCAATAAGTTCTCAACAAACAAGCAAAACAAGTATATAGTGATAATATAAAGGAGTTAGCACATTATATATCATAATCCATTAATAAACATTACAAACGTGCCGATGGATAATCATCATATATTTGCACGATACCAATTGGACGAGAAAGGAGTATTTCTATTAATAAATGATCAGCAGAAGCAATAACATTACAGACTTGAGTGTCGGCATGGTTTGAAACCAAGAAACCAAGTTCCTTCCAACTGGGTCTCCACCACTTCAATCCTCCACCAAAGGAAAGCTGATAGAAAAGAGACAATGAGGTTCTCTCAACAATAGGGAAAGAGCTTGGGGGTTGAACATTGTGTTCAGACCTAAGGGACAAAGGGATGCAGACTCAATATGACGTAATTTCTTGAGAGTAACTTTGCTCTCAAAGTTGAATGCTTTCTCCTTTTTTCCATAGCTCGGAATTGTGCTCTTATAGCCTTCAAAATGCAACTGAAGGGCCGAGTCAGAACGTTTCCAGTATATGGAAGGCCAACGATCAGAGATCTCCTATTGTGACATGGAAATCCAGCTTCATTTTTTTATTTTCTAGCACAAATCCCGATGTGCACGGGCTGTAGTGGAACAACATGTGTATACACATGTTGTATAGTAGATAGGGTGTGTATATGTGGAAAAATATGTATTTTTAGCTCTGGATTCATCAAAAAGGGATGACAAGTCTACATAGGGAAATAGAAAAAGGTCCTTTGTGTAAGATAGCTATGGTGAGGCAAATCTTGCTATAACAATAAACCATAACCTATACCTAAACCATTATAATGTTTGGCATGATCCTATTCTTCGCTATCAAATACCACTATATCTAGTTTTTGACTTATTTCTAAAGTCTGCTTGTACTCTTTTTGATAGACGATGGGATTTCATGAAGATCATTAGATTGGTACACTAATTGAACCATTTCCTTACCGATACTAAAACTTAATATTCAATTCCTCAATAAATTGCACTAATCATCATCATTACCATTTTTATAAATTTGAAACTTTATTTAAAAAAATTAAAAAAAACACTTTATATATTATAAATTATTTAATATTTTATTATGAAAATTATATGGATACCCATTAATCTATATAAAAATCAAAGCAATGAATTTGTATATAAAATTGTTCTAAATAATTAAATTGAAAAAAAAAAGTATTTACTCAAAAAGTAATTATAAAGTAGAGAATGTATTGCCATTCATCATTCCATTTTTCTTCTTATTAAGAAAAAAATGTTTATTTAAAAGTTATAAAATAAGAAATTAATGTAATTAGTCATATAATCATATTTTTTATTTTATATTTCAAATTTTTATTATTTAAAATAATAATAATAATAATAATAATCAATAATAATATTGTTAACAAATATTGTTCTTTTAAATTTCACTATTATATATATTATTTATTTTTAATTAAATTTTTAGAATAATAAGAAAAACTTTCCTCCTCTATCTTAATGTTTTCAAAATATTCATATCTTAGGTTCTTGATTTTGTTTCCTTATCTTTAAAACATTGCTTATTTAGATCCAATAAGTTGTAACCCTATTTTGACTATGTATGAATGACTTTGTATTTTTTTGAGATTTCTTCATTTGATTTATCTCTCTTGTAAGTGTCCTAATCTTAATGCATCATTTGAAGTTTCTCCCCACTCTATGTTAAATTATATCTTGCAAGTGTATATTCTTGATGTTATCACTGAATTTCGTAATCTTAATACATCATTTGAAGTTCCTTCCAACTCTATGTTAAATTATATCTACCCCAAATGTAAATGTAAAAGTGATGATGGTAAATATACAAAACAAAATGTTAAATAGTGAAAATGTGTTAACCATCTTATCATAGTAGTGTTGAATGCAAATTACATTTTCATCTTGGATCTTTGATGTCTCTGAATGTAGCCTTTGAAGAGTTAAACCAAACTCATGTTTACCACTTTCATTTACTCATACCTCTAACCATGAAATATTATAGATCTCTTTAATTTAGCATTTAACTTAACATCTTATATTAAAAGTCTCAAGAAATATAATATCTATGTGAAAAATGATACTCCTCGATATCCCAAACTTGGAGAGGAAATGAACTTCTGACATTTAATCAGTAAATAAACTAGTGTAAAAAATCATGAGTTTGAAAGTATGGCAGACATAATCAGTAAATGAAACTATTCTTAAAAAACATGAATTTGAAAGTATGGCAGACACCATGATCCATCTGGGTAATAGTGCAGTGCCTTACCATTATAGATAAGGTAGTTGAGTACTCCATTAGTAACTGGGAAACACATCCAATTGAATTCCCAAAGCGCTTTCAACCACTTTTTTGACTCATTAGATAACTTGTTTATTGTACATCTACTTTCCTGCAGCTCAATCATGTTTTCTTCAAGTTCAATCCAAATGAGGTCCATTCCTCAATAATAATTTGTTATCATCATCAAAACCATTCAATTCTTGTACGTATTATGAGTAAGCGCACTTCGACCTTTTCAATAAGACACACATGTAATCAATCCACCTGCAATTCTTGTACGTATTATGATTAAGCGCACTTCGACCTTTTCATTGAGACCCAAAAGTAATCAATCCACCTGCAAAGCATTAGTCTGATGCTCCCATTTATAAACCCTCACACCAGGCACTCCCAGAGCCAGTAGAGAGAGCAAAAAAGCAGTGAACAAGCTCTCTAATCAAAAGCCTCGATTTCTGTTTCTGACTATACCCAGTTGGATACATGGCAGCTCCACAGTCAAGCAATCTGAGCCTGCTGGCTGTAATCATTCTCCTCGTGGGAGGAACCCATCATGCAGTGGGGATGGAGTTGAAGAAAACAGATATAGAATTCTACATGCATGATGTTGTGAAAGCTATGAAGAATATCACAACAATGAAGGTGACACACGGCCCTCATGGATTCGGAATGATCAGAGTAATAGACAATGTTCTCAAAGAGGGCCTCCAACAAAATTCAAAGGAGTTGGGTAGAGCCAGAGGTATGTATGTGCAAGACTCTCTTAGTGGCGCTAATCTGTTAATGGTATTAACAGTTATTTTTCAAGCAGGAGAGCACAGTGGAAGCACTCTCTGCTTGCAGGGGCAGGACGATACAAAGCAGAGGGAGATATCAGTAGTGGGGGGAACTGGGCATTTTCGTCATGCTACTGGGCATGCCATACTTGAAACACAGTTGTCAATGGGAGAAAATTCTATTCTCAATTTTAATATCACTGTTCTTCACTGATCAGAGCTTGCAGAATGAATATTTTGCTTTCCCAAACCTCACAGGAGCCAGGCAGATTAATTAAATCTAGAGTTATATGGACTAGGAGAAAGTATCTAATAGTATATTCATGGAAAGTATATATATGTGGATTTGGTATTTATTATTCGGCCTTCTGAGTAAGGCAGTAAATTTGAAGCTAATTATGCAATCCTATGTGGATTTGGTATTTATTATTCAGCCTTCTGAGTAAGGCAGTAGATTTGAAGCTAATTATGCAATCCTATGTGGATTTGGTATTTA
>JASDQU010237565.1:1289-11694 GCA_032191745.1 Picea mariana | reverse complement strand
AGGCATTGACTATGAAGAGACTTTTGCACCTGTAGCAAGATACACTTATATCTGAACCATCATAGTCCTTGCAGCTAAGATGAAGTGGAAGTTACACCAGATGGATGTGAAAACAAAATGGTGTCATTGAAGAAGAAGTGTACATAGAACAACCTCAAGGGTTTGAGGTTGAAGATAGAAAGACACATTTCTGCAAGATGAAGAAGGCTCTGTACGGATTGAAACAAGCTCCTAGAGCTTGGTATGGAAGAATTGACAATTTTCTGACGAGCTTGGGCTTTACCAAGAGTAAAGCAGATTCTAACCTCTACTTCAAGGTTATGAACGATGAGCCATTTATATTATTACTGTATGTGGATGACTTATTCCTAACTGGAGAAGAAAAGCTCATCACTGATTGTAAGAAGAAGCTTGCTGCAAAATTTGAGATGAAAGACCTAGGCCTGATGCATTATTTTCTAGGTCTTGAGGTTTGGCAGAGCCCAAAGAAGATCTTCCTTAACCAAGGGAACTATGCAGTTGAAATATTGAAGAGGTTTGATACGTTGGAGTGTAAATCCATGAACACATCCATGGAAACTAAGTTGAAGCTCTTGGTAGATACTTCGTCAGAATTGGTTGATGCTACGCTGTATAGACAAATCATTGGATCGTTGATGTATTTGACGAATACTAGGCCAGATATATGTTTTGCTGTGAACACCTTGAGTCAATTTCTGGTAGAGCCCAAATGAGTTCACCTGGTTGCTGCAAAACATGTGATGAGGTACCTTAAGGGTATGTTGGATTTTGGTTTCAGTTATAATGGAGGTCATGACTTCAGACTGAGTGGTTATACTAATTTAGATTGGGTTGGAAGTGTCTCTGACAGAAAGAGCAACTCAGGATGTTGTTTCAATTTGGGGTCAGCCATGATCTCATGGTAGAGTAGGCAGCAATCAAGTATTTCTCTGAGCACGGTAGGACCATAATACATTGCTGCATGTTCAGCCAGTTGTGAAGCCATATGGATTTGGAAGTTGTTGACAAATCTATTTGATCTGGAGATGGAAGCAACCATGATTCTATGTGATAACTAGAGTTGCATATAGATGACAGAGAACCCTGTGTTCCATGACAAGTCAAAACACATAGAAATCCGATATCACTACATTCGTGATATGGTGCAGAGAGGAGCCATAAAGCTACATTATGTTAGCACGGATGAGCAGGTTGCAGATATGTTTACCAAGCCTCTGTCTCGTGTAAAGTTTGAGCATTTTCGAGACAAGCTTGGTATAGTCCGAAAGGACCTCCCTCGAAAGGGGGAGTAGTGTTAATGCTAAACTTGTGCTGAAGATTTCCAGCTTCATGTTGATGTTATCGAGATGCCAGCCTTGTGCTGATGTTGTTGAGATGCCAGCTTTGTGCTGAAGATTTCCAGCTTCGTGCTGGTGTTGTTGAGATGGCAGCCTTGTGCTGAAGATTTCCAGCTTCGTGTTGATGTTGTTGAGATGCCAGCCTTGTGCTGAAGATTTCCAGCTTCGTGCTGATGTTGTTGAGATGCCAGCCTCTTGCTGAAGATTTCCTGCTTCGTGCTGATGTTGTTGAGATGCCAGCTTCGTGCTGAAGATTTCCAGCCTAGTGCTGATGTTGATGATGCTCCAACCTTCGTGCTGTGATGTTGCTGTTGTTGATGTTGTATTAGCCTCGTGCTATTATTGATGATGATGATGTATTAGTGTTATACTAATCCATGTTGATGCCATTCTAGTTCCTTGTTGTGGATGATGATATTGATGATGAGAAAAACTTCCGATGATTTATAGATATGCCAGTCAGTGTTCTGGATGCTGTTGATGTTGTTGCCCTCTCTCTCTCCTGATGATGTTGTAGAATACCCTTCTTGTTAAGGGGGAGTGTTGAAATATTGTAACTACAAAGAGTATTCTATTTATTATTGAGTTATTATTCATCTAATCAATCACTTTTTGTGGATTGATCATGTCGGGATCTGTACTTGACCAAATCCCCTTTTGTGGATTGGTCAAAACCTAAATATATTATGCAAATTGAGAAGTCGGCCCCTAGGCCTAATTAAAGTGGTTCTAACCACTAAGAAGACAAGTCGGCCTTGCCCAGTGAAGAGACACCTTTCCAGCGCCTGCCAGCTTGTATAAATAAAGGAAGCCAACGCCTCATTATCTCACTCACTCATTCACTCATCAAGTGCGCAAGTTTGGTAGCTGCAGTTGGGAGAAGAAGGAAGAGAGAGKCRCATTGCTCAGTGYTGGATATTMTCTAGTGTTTTGGTTTATTGTCTTGGCATTGTATTGGCTATCTATATTAAGGARGTTTTGYTGGGTTTTCTCYCCCATGAGGGTTTCCCAGGATAAATGATGTGTATCTTGTGATTGTGTTTCTCTCAGTGATCCTACCTATGCTATGGTTATCTAGTAAATTGAAAAGAAACCTAATAATAGCTCAAAACTTAACACATAAACCATAAATCTAAAACATAACAAAAAAAATGCCCATGGGAGTGTGGTCTAGCAGCAAGCAATGAGGTGATTGTGTATTAATGTGGATACCTGGTTCAAACCCACCCGAATGGGTGCAGATGAGTCCAGGTGCAAGCCCTAGGTGATTTTGATGGCATAGATACACCCCTCATAGAACAGCAGCTTAGTGAAAGGGACTGCTGTAAGTTTCTATAAGCAGGATTTCCCCAAAAAATTAAAATAAATAAGGGATGCATTTGGATTCCTTTCAAGGTCTCTGCATATGTAATTTGCAAAACTATTTTTACATATAGTATCTCTCAAGGTGCCAATTGGGTCGGCATGGAATAACTGTTCTTTCTGTATTGTCATACCATTGTATGCTTGTTTTTTATTTGTATATGGAAATACTCAACATTTAGAGTGAACAAGCTTTTGTTCAAGAAAGTTTTCAGCAGATGCATAATTGGATGGAGATTTATTATCTACTAAATAAATTGGGACTTTTTATTTAATGTTGATATGATATCCTCATTCATTTTTAGGATCAAAGTGAAAGCAATAATATAATTAACAAGACATCTTCTGACTGCAGTTCTATTTTTTGATTTTTTTTTTTGATTAAAAGAACTATAGTTTGTCATGCCCATACCTCTATCCCCTGGAAATTGGATGGTGCCTTCCAGTTATCCCCAAAACTAGTCCCCCTGTCCCTGAATTTTTTTTTCCGTTGCAAACTTCCTTGGGGAAACCCTTCGAGTGTTTCCTCACATTTAGTGAGTGGCACCTGTGGTAAATACTGCTGACGTACAACATGTACACCTAACCCTGACGGACCTAGGTGGATTTGACCTTGTGACCTCCTTGGTAAATATGGCTTCAGCATGGCAAGTCAAACCACTTGAGCTAACCCTTGGGGCTTGCCTGTCCCTGAAACTTGGTTCAACATAATTATTATTTAAATCACTGGCACCTTGGAGACACTGCCTTTCTCTTTATAGCACACCACTGTTTCCTCTTAAGTTTAATTTGCTACAATTTGCCTCATCTAACTTATTCATTTAGAACGTTATTATGCAAGTTTGAGATATGAAGAGAATCCTTTTTGTAATGTTTATTAGTTGTTTGAGCGAGGACTTTTACTTTCAGGCACTGGACTACTGCCACTCACAGGGTATTATGCATCGAGATGTAAAGCCACACAATGTGATGATTGACCATCAGGAGCGGAAACTTTGCCTTATAGATTGGGGACTCGCAGAATTTTACCACCCGGGAACAGAGTACAATGTTCGGGTGGCATCCAGGTAAGATACTATCATATGCAAGCCTTGATTTATGTAATCTGCATCTACTCTTACTGGGCAATCTTCTAACATATATGGATTAAGTTTTGGTTTGTTGGGGATTGCAGTATGTTCTCCACTTTCACACAAACATAACATGATTAGCTGGTATACTCAGATGTGACACAGCCACGCATTTCTGTTTGCTCTTGACAGATATAAAGAATTATGCATGAGCATTTTTTAATAAATCAAACAACTAAACAATTTGTTCTATAGAAAAAACAAATAAACTCAGACAGAAATAACATCACAGTAAGAGAATGTGTAGGAGAATAAGTCAGACAGACTCTTAGGAGCAGTAAAACTCCACAAACTGTCTAAGGAAGGGACTGCTAAGAAAAAAAAGTCTATTTCTTCAAAAATATTATAAACTTTGTTTCTCTTCATTTCCCATTCATCTATAAGAACAAATCCCGAGATTCCAGAAAGAGCCTAACTGGCTGCAACGGCCTTAACAACAGACCTACCCAAGTTTAGAAAGGCTGGCATGATAAACCTAAGTTAAATGAGGCCTGCATGCTAAGTAATTACAGTTTCACTCATGCAAGACTTAATTGCGCAGCCCATGCCAAATGATCTCAATCTCATTCCTCCAAGCCTCAACTGCAAGGCTCTTATGCATGGTCATATAGAAAGGCATTTTCATAGCAGCTCATTGATTCATCATGCATGTGTATGCTTTTATTACACAAGTGCCCTCTTAACTAACTACAATGGCCCTACTTTAGTACATTTATTTATTTATTTAAAAATATTATTGAATACTACAAGGCCATATTGGGTAATTCATATTGAGATGCAAAAAAGTGGAAAGATGGATAAATGAACTTTTAGAAAGATTATGCAAACCATCAAGACCCTCTTTTCATAGCAGTCTACATGGGAGGCACTATCTTGTGGAATTTTGAGAAGTGGATTTTATCCATTTGTCATTCACAAGGATGATATGGTAAACACACTTTTGTCACTAGAGAATTATTATGAGTTCTTAGTAATAAATACCTTTAGGATTGATTAGTCTTGCTGCATGTTTCATGGGATTAATGAATAATTTGTTTATGCCTTTCTCTGATTGTTTTCCTTGATAATATGGAAAACCTAGGAAAAGTGTTGACATATTTATGGAAAGAGAAATTATACCCAAATGTTCAAATATGATTCCGTCAATTTTGAAGTTGACTATTTCATGCACATGGTTTCCACAAAACATGATTCCTATGGACCTTGGGAGAACCTAAGCTGTACACAAATGGACATTGGTAAGTGTATAGATTATAATTTTTTGGCTACTTTTATCAAACTTTTTGACCCTTTTGTAATGTCCCCACTTTGGGACATCATTATATTACACAGTGTTATGATGACCAGAGTAGCCGTATGGAGGTTATAGCGAGTACATGGGCTATTGAGGGGTATTTTGGGGTCTGGCTTGCATCACTCATCTTATTTCATCATTATGATCCATTCCGCACAACTTGGCTTTGGTTCCGTTGCATTCTGACGATTTCCATGATTTTGAGTTATTTTGGGCTATAAGTTAATTAAATTCACTAAGGAAGTCATATTGGGCATAATACTTGGAGAAACCTCTTAGTGTAATAGCTCATTGGAATCGGGAGGAACAACACTACAAGATAGGATGATGATAAGTGACTTTCAGTGGCCAGGGAAGCCACAAGGAGAGATAAGGTACTTTGTAGAGGTAAAAAGGTTAATTAATTAATTAATAATTAAATAAAGTAAAAGTCACTTTGGAGAGACAAGGTGAGTAGGGAGGATAAAAGAGAGATAGGGGCCTCTATTCTCTCATTCATGTTGTTTATCATTTGAGATCTGGCTTCTTACTAGTGAGTCCATGCACTTGGGGGTTTTGACTTAATAAACCCTAGAGATCAGTTCGGTGGTGAAAGATCCCACCCAACCTAGTCCAAGCTTGGTCACAGAGGTGAAAGATTCCTCCCTCACCATTCTACATCAGATCCATGCAGTTATAGAGGGTTTCTACATTAGCCACAGGTTTAGGGAAAGCTAGGGCGTAGATTCAGGAGGGTTTCCAGCAGGAGGGAGCATCATTGATTTGAGGAGGGTTCGATATAGGAGCATGAGAAGGCTTTTGAAGATTTGAGCACTTGGGTTTTCTCTGCAGGGCATTGATCATCATTTCTAGTGCATTTTGGGAGAGTTATACTAGCCAGTTGATTTCCTAGAGCATTGGCACGACTTGGATAGAAGGAGGGCGCTATTGAGATTCAGATCTATTCAGTTTGGAGAAGTAAAACTCTAGATCTCACCTTGAGATTTCACCAGGAGGTTTCCCTTGACCCGATCTATCATCCTGGAGAGTTTCACAGTGATTGGAGGTCTCCTTCAACAGGGCTGAAATATTAGGGTTTGATAGTATTCAGGAGGGCGTAGTTTTACTTGAGGATTCAACATTTGGAGGAGCAACTCTTAGCATTTCGTCTTGAGACTTCAGGAGGGGGTTCTACTTGCCCCGATCTATCATTCTGCAGAGTTTGGTGCCATTTGGAGGCTTCCATTAGCTAGGCCGAAATATTGGTCCTTCACAGCTATTCAGGAGGGCGTACCTTCAGCCAAGGGGGTTTGGACTTGACCCTGGTTCATCTTGTATTGGTCTTCATATTGTATTAAGCCTTTGGAGGCTTATATTTTGTCTTCTTGATCTATATTGAGAGTTATCTTCATTTTGCTATGATCTCTTAGCTATATTGTACCAGATTTGCAAATCCATTGTATCAGGGTCTCCTTCTATTATGAATAATATCAGATCTGAGATATTTTGAGTTATCTCTTGTGTTGCTGGTCTTGCATCTAGTTGAGGTATGTTCCATTGCTATATCTTCTTGGTTATTGCCGCAAACACACATATAAATCATCATATTAAACCCTAGTGCAACCTAAAAGACCAAATCAACAAAGTGTTTGACGAAATGCCACAACCAGAAAACAGTTAAAAATTCATGAAAAACGCAATGTTCTTGGCATCTTGGCTTGGGAACATTATAGTGGTATCAAAGTGTTGATCCTCCCAGCCAGTGGGGATTACCGCATGCAAAAATACAATAGAGATGGACATGTTTTACTTTGCTAGAGAGAGTGTATTCTGTGAAAGGGAATATTACGCCCTGAGTGAGGGAACTAGGGCTCAATTAACATTTCAACAATTTGTATCCATAAAAAATCCTAGGTGGAGCAAAGATGAGGTTACACATTGGGTCAACAAAATAGAGGAAAACAAAGCCAGAACAACTAGATGGAGGGAAGCATAGAGTAACCCCACACCCATTAGGAGCAGGCAACTTTGCTACAGTTGCAAAGTGCCTTGGGAACTAGATCATAAATGTAGGGGTAAAGGTAAGAAACACATTATTGAGGTGCACTATGACAGTGATGATGAGGTATGTGAGGATGCAAAGATAGATGCTTATTTGGAGCAGTCCGATGGCGCTAGTGACTCTTGCACAGAGACCAGTGACTCTTGCATGCTTGGGGAGGATAGTGACCCTTGCATATTGGAGGGACAGTGGGATGGACATGATGATAACACCTGTACTTCAACAACCATATCACATAGTGTTGATGACCTTACACTTCAACAGAGTGGTGACACTAGTGGGGATTCACACGTGTTAGCACCTAAACCCGACGAGCTTCCTATGAGGACCGTGACACATTTGTCATCTTTTCAAACACCCATGATACCCACGACACATGAGGATATTAGTGGCATTATAGATATGATGGAGGAGCCGTGTGTGAGGGATGCACACCATGGACATATGGATCCACAAACCTAGGAGGAGAGACATGACATGGAGAGAGTGGACATCATACATACCTATCAGCATGAGGAGATTGAGTCACCTCTTTTGGAGACTCCATTAGTTGAGAAAACTACGGAGACTGACAGATTGATGGGACACTTACTTCCAGGACCGACCTGGAGTGATGAGGATGCACTCCTTATTGGTCAGGATGACCATAGCACGTGTTTGGACACATCGGTATGGGATCCAGGCGCAGATGATAGTAGCCGGGTGAGTGCACAGGATGATACAACCGTTCATACAGGATACAATATGATTTAGAGGGAGCTAGCAGTTGGTGATGAGGTGCAGTCGCATATAGGAGGAGCCAGTGGCACAGTGGACATGGATCAGTTCAGTGCTTTATCTTTTGCAGAGAGTGTTGTTGGGGATTCCGGGGTCGACACTAGCAGTGAGGGGCATGAGGTAGCACCTCAGCATGATGGTGATCAGGAGTCACATTACTTGGCAAGATAGTTGAGAGTCTGTGAGGACATGATCATGGCAGCCACTAGGTGCATTGATGACACACATGCATTGGTGGCAGATTATTGCTAAAGGGCATCGATGGCACATGATAGTTCCTGTTGCCGCCTTATACACACTTGGGAGACGTGGAAGAAATCTTCAATCCACTCGGTGTGTCCTTGGTGGCAAGTGAGAGTTAAGGTGCTGTCACCTAATCCTCAACTCCTCCGTCTAGGCTAACTCCTAGCGAAGCCAAGGGGGGTAGTCCCTGACAAATATACTAATGCTTGAACTAAACTAAGTACAAGAAATAAATCTAGGAGTTTTATTCTTTCATCAACCAACCATAAAGTGAAAATACACAGATCAATTATTCACCACGATATATATATTAAGCATGTACTTGCATAAAAGAATACTTAGACACAGTTGTTAGATGCAAGTAGGATCAAATTGCTTCAAGTAAATAACTGAAAAGTAAATGAAACATATGGCTTTGCAAAGTGTGTAGATGAGACCAGTGCCTTAAAGGTAATCGTGGGCAATGTAGTTCACGTATTTTATTATGGTAAATTGATGTTGAGTTAATGAGAGTATTTGGCCTCTTTGGAGGTTAGCTCTTTGTTTGAAAACTTGCGGAGAGTTTACCGAAACCCAAATGGTCTCACCAATAAACTCACTTAAATGTGCTGGATGTCAAAACGGGTGGGAAGCCAGGTCCCAAGAGAGCCCGCTGTACTTCGCAGGTCACTTTAAGGCGTTTTCCCGTGCATTAAGCTAACTACTTTAGAGACTTCCCTAATTATTCTATCACCACTGACCAACTTAGCGTGTATGAAACTTACTCCCAGCAGATTGAGACTAGCTCGCAACTGGAAGGGTCAGGAACCTGCAGATTTGGTAAACCCTTGCTACAAAACACACAAGAAGGTGAGAATGCTCTATATATTTGTAAAATACTTTTCAAATGAAATAGAAACAACCCACAAGAAACTAGTGATAATACTATCACTAATCTATCCCAAGCAAAATACTTTGCATGGGTCTTCAAATGGAAGTGAAGGGAAGGAAATGTAAGGAAATAACTAACAACAATGTTACCTCATACACAACAAAAAAATGTCTCCAAGAATACTCCAAGAGACCAATATATCCTTCAAAGTTTCAAAATTTTTTATTACCCAAGAGAACTTTCCAAATGGCACCAAAGACCATGAGAGAAAATGGAGAGAAAGGGGGAAGAGATGGGAGAAATTTGGGCATACTGGAGTTTCACTGAGAAAAGATGTGAAAATGAGAAGGGGTAGGATTTATTTTATACTTGGGAGAGAGGAAAAGTCTCTCTTGGATGAGCTCCAAGTTTCACACATCCAGGATAGAAGACTAAATCAACTAGGGTGCACTTTTAGGGTTTTGGAGTCGGTTAGGGCTTGAGGGGTGAGGGGAAAAGGAGGAAAACACCTTTACACTTAGTCAAACATGAAGTTAGACCCTGTTGACCGCCTCTCCGACATAGGTGGTCAACTCCATGTGCCATGAAGAGATGTATCATCAGATGCTCATTTGTTGAAGAAATTTGGTTCTACAGAGCATGTTTGGCCCCAACACTTCTTTTTGTAATTGGAATTTCCGCACCCCTACGTGGGTTAATAATGTAATAGGTATGCATGAGTCATGTCTAGGTCAGTTACCATGGGATCGGTTCACTGGGAGAGTTCCTTTCACCGAGGGTTTTTTATCTTCAGGTTATCAATTGGGGCTTTTCAACCTTATTGATTTCCCTTGAGTTTTTCCCTCACACTTGTAATAATTCCTTTAAAGTGGTGAACGACGTTCTAGTGGGTTTATCTTTTGGTAACTATTATAGGGAATTCCGTCGAGTCTAGTATAGTTTTTTTTAATTAATTAATTTTTAATTAAATTTCCCTAAGTTTGGAGGTTTAATTATTTAATTAATTAATTATTTTTGAGCAATAATTGTAAAAACTAGGTCCTTGGACTTTTGATAGGGGTATTTGTGCTCAAAAGAAATGGAATAGAACCCCCCACATCCATGGACCAAGTTTCAGCGCAGTCGGACAACTTTAGCCATGGGTTTGTCCACCCGGAGTATCAGTCAATCTAAAACAACAATTTTAATTGCTAAAGTCCAAACATGGCAAAAATGTATTTTTGTAATAATGAGTTAAAAGGATGTTAAATGATGGTTAGAAGTTAGAGAGAGACTCCCTAAACCTAAACCTACCCATCCAACCTTGTTTCAACCCTTTAAACACCCTTA
>JASDQU010237564.1:0-16928 GCA_032191745.1 Picea mariana | reverse complement strand
GACTCAAAGAATGTCAAGCAGACTGTAAACAAATCAATATAGGGTCCAAAAGCTCAATCCAACTGATCAAAGCAAAACTGGGTCATTAAAAGATGACAAGACCCAATCCAAAAAAGTTTACAAACAAGATCGCAGCCTAGCAGTAGAGTACAGTGTGATAATTAGGTATTCTCGCAGGCTAGACACTGGTAGGGTGCAAGAAGTTTGCACTGGATCTAACAACAGGGTGTGAAAATCAATGGTTTTTGCAGGCTGTAGAGAGGTATAGTGCGAGAATATCTGTAATCAAAGATATTTTTATTGGATAAATTGGTAGGTGCAGACACTAACTGATCTCCCTAGATCCACCTAGATCTAGAACAAAACACACCAAAACATGATGCTTTCATTAAGTTTTGGATATTGAATTTAATACTAAAGAGGGATAGGTGACATACCATTTAAATGCCGCTTCCTCTCGCCATATCCATCCTACCTCCATTTCAATGCTCATATAATGATGATCCTGTAAAAGAACGCAACCAACCAAAGTGATAGCAATAGCATACACTCAATATAAACCTATGTATGTGATCAAGGAATCATACAATAAAACACAACAAGCTTTATAGGAAAGAATCATATTACTGTATCATATTAAATGTGAAAGAGAGATTACAACCATGGCCTTGATGTCGTAAGGTCCCTTCCAACTATCCTTTGTTCCCGACACACTTCCATTCCAAGAATTCTGAGAGCATAGATCTGATAATATTCACAATCTATCTTGACAAAGGAAAAACTCAAAGCCACTCCAACCAAGCTAATAATTCCAAGCCAAATCCAACTTAGCCCTTCTCCATGAGAGCTCCTCTCCTTTTATAAGCTGAAGAGGATAAGGTCAGGAGGTTAGGATGATCCCACTAAATCATGAAAGCAAGCAAGATCCAAACCATTCAGATGCCACCTCACCATGGAAGTTTCTCCTTCTAGAAGATTCGAGAAAACGCTCGTTTTTCCCATGTGTAAGAATTCTCGCACCCTGCCTATAGAGCATATTGTGAACTCCTCACAACCTAGCTATGATGTAGCCTACGAGAATCAGGAATTCTCACACCCTAGCTATAATGCATCCTGTAGACTTCCTTTTTTATAGGGTTTTTACAAAGGAAAATGCAACTTCTTTTCTCAGGAAAAGTTCTTCTCCCTTCCTTCTTCAGGAACTCAGGCCACTGACCCCTCCGAAGGCAAGAGATAGATTTACATTATTAATGGTCATAGGGATGATGAAAATAATGTGTAATATATACCATATGTCACATCCCCATAGTGTTCCTAGCTAAATAATTCAATCGTACACCTCTTGAGGGTGCGTGGAACCACAACGTTTCTCACTTGGAAGCTTGGAAACACCAAGGATACTTCGTTCAGACTATGCCTCTTCACCTAGAGCATACACATGCTTTGTTCTAGACTATCAACGAGTCACACTCCTACTCTAGTGAAACTATTGTATACTTAGACAATCGTTAACAACTGTAACACTTAGTCGTATATAAGCATACATCTATGAACATGAGAAACCAAGAGATCAATAGTGGAACATAAGAAAGAAACATAGATATACTGTAGGTGACACGAACTATTCCTAAAACCTCGCTAAGTATTTGTTATTACAAAACAAGTACAATATGAGCACTATCGGCTCAATTTACAACTTGACAGAGTCACATGACTCACCTCACCTCACCAAGACACTCATACACAAATTTGTCACACAAAGACTTTTTTTTACAACTGTCTCCATAACCTCATGTGATGCACCTAAAACATTCCCTAAACCACCTAATTGTTGTCTCTTTATTTCTACAGACTTCATAGATTTTGGTTTTGCCTCACAGATGGCTCCAACAGACCTGTGTTTCGAGAATTCCCCAAAATTGGACCAAGAGAAGCTTTCCCAACTCTATCCAATGAATCCACCTCAAGGAAGCATAATTCCTCCCAAGTGGAGAGACTTGGCTCCTAGAGGGATCTCCCCTCTCTTCATCTGCCTCTTAACCACATATCTCTTTTGATGACACTTGAATCTGTTAGGAACGAAACAGAAACCTCACTAGGATACAAATCCCCCTGCGTTTTTATAAAGGTGGTACTCCTCTGTTATGATTTTCATGGGACTCTAGGTCTTCAAAATGTGGGACTTCATAGAAGTCCATCTTGGTAATCAAAGAAAAAGTAAGTATGCAAAAACGGAAAATGTTTTTAATTTTCTTTTTAAATAATGTTACTGAGAATGGACCAGGAACCATACACATTTACACATTTAAATTAAATAAGCAAAATTTCCTCACATCCATCATAGTTTGGATAAAGATTTATGATCACATAAAAATAAAAGGAAATGATATGCATGCATAAGAGAACTTTGATAGAGTAATACATGGGAATCTCAAATAAAGATAATGATAAATCAACCTCAAATACTTTATATTCAGAAAATTGGGTTACAAAGTACAGTCGAGATTGTTCCCAAAATAACTCTCTTGACATTTATAAAAAATGTATAGTTTATTACATATTCTCTGAAATTTAAATCCATTTGTCATAAATAATGGGATTGGGGCTCCCATGGACCATAAATAATATATATATAAGAATGAAGTTTGTAGAAGGAATAAAGTGGGCGCTGGAAGACAACAAGATCTGGTAAGAAGAAAAAAGAAATTGTCAGTCTTCAGTTAAACCTTTCTATTTAAAGAGGTGGAGTAACTGGATGAAGGAATTGATAAAGAAATAAGGATGTGATCAGTATGGACTTACAATGATGGTATCTCTTCTTGTCACTTGCTTGTTGATGTCCTTTTATTGCTTTCATCGACGGTTACAAGAACCATCTCAACTGCCTTTTGCCCTTCATCGGTCTGTTTGTCGATATATTTTTTAAACCACTCTTTGATGTAGCTTCTCGTTGGTGCCACGTGTTAGCACGATATTGGTTTATGCCTCAGCATTTCATAAGTGGCGCTACCTAATATTTCATAGAGAATAGAATCTGCATTTCATTATTCATTTTGGCAAATGAATACAATTGTTATGGGATTTTTATTTGTTTTGGGGAAAATTGAAATTATATTGAGTTATTCCCAATATCCAAGTTCAAGCATCAAATCAAACATGGATTTATGCTACCGAATTGAATGCATAAACACAATCAGATGCTACCTATAGGCGCTGCGTAATATTCTGGTAGAGGCTAAATTGTGCAGAGTTATTCTACCAGTTTTGAGTCACTAATTTAAAACTTGGGTTATGAGCAGTTGAGGATGTATTTTTGAAAAACAGAGGAGGTTTTTTTTAATAAAATTCCAAATAACAAAAACCTCTCTTAGTTTTTCAAAATGTGTTTTGGTTTGAGAGATATTGGATATAGAAATATGCATTGCGTACTCTGCACAGTGGCGTTGCGTACTAATTTCCTGTAGCGGTCATGGTTTTGATATTCGCCTTGTTGGGAGGTTGCCACATGTCAAGGAGAGTTTGAATGACTTTTCAAGGATCAGTTAGATGTAAAGGGACACCTGTACCTAAGATTTATCTCCAGAAAATGCCTCATGCAAGAGGTGGAAACAATTTATTAATGACTTCCAACAAATTCCTAAAAATCAATAGTTTGTTGGATTTTTGTCTCTTTGACTGTTGCCACCTATCTCCAAGGCTTAGAATCCAATGGCGGAGATGGGATTCGACCTCCTTAGGTTATTTGGATGCTATTTTCTATTTAAAGAGGGATATATCTCTTGGAGAGAGGGAATTGATGAGCCAAGAGAGGCTAGAGAGAGTAGGAATAGGTAGTTTCTTGTGTGTGTTCATTTGTAAGCCTGTGGTCATTTTATGATTGTAAGAAGTAATGCTATTAGAGACTCATGAGAGCTTTGATTTCATATTGTAAACCTTTGTCTATGTTTCTTCTTATTTGAATATATTGTAGATTTGAGGATCAAAGGTTGTCAATGATTTATGGATCCCTAAGCAGCAGAGGATCTACTGTATTTTGCCCATCAGTCATTGTTTATATTCAAGTATATGTTGATTCATTGAATTCAGAGGATCTCTATTTACTGAACATTCTATCTTATGTTTTCCTTCTTCATTTCTTCCACCTATCAGCATATAATCTTGTTTTTTGTTAAGAATATTTTGTGCCTTAGATGAGTGGGATGTTTTGTGACTCCATTGCCCATTGGTGTAGCCTGCTGATCTGCATTTTTCTTCCCTCTCTCTTTCTTTATCCATCTTGTTGATCCACCCATTCAAAACCAAAGTTATCTTTTACATTCTGATGGGTGTTGATCTTACACTTTAGTAGTCAAAGTGTGACTTTCAGTGCTAACATTTTTGGCATCGTTGTCGGGGATGGATTTGAGCAGATTGAAAATCTCCTTGGGAAGAATGGCATTGCACAACTCTAGATTTAGATGGTGACTGAAGTTGGACACCTTCAAGACTGCACATTCACCATGGCAACTCCATTGTTTAGAATATGTTGGTGACTCCACTGGGGATGAGAAAAATCAAATGGCTATGAAGGATATCCTGTCCAGGAGGTTTGCCCCACTCAATTTCTCAGCCATAGATGGTTATCCACATCTTGTTCCTCAAATTGATGAATGGAAAGATCTGCTACCTAGATTTTATGAAGGTGATGATGAAAACCCTTTGAAGCATGTTCATGAATTTCATGCTTTGATGCAGCAACTTGACATCCATCATGAAGATATATTGATGAAAATTTTCATGTATTCATTGGAAGGCAATGTGAGGCAATGGTATAGAACACTCCCTGCTTCTAGTATTTCCTCTTTGAAGGACTTTCATGATGTTTTTTATTCTCATTGCAAGATAATTTATCTAGCTGAAAGACTTTTTGAGAATTGTTGTGAGGGGTATGCATCATATATTCAAGATTCAACAAGTGATTCCTCTAGTAGTGATGGTGAAGGGGATGATTATAGAGAGCATGACTTAGATGATGAGTTTCATAATGATTTTCCTAAATTTGAAGAACAAATGCATCATTCAAGTCAAAATCTAGGTCCCCAAGAGAAAGATCAATATGGACAATCCATCATTTCCTTATCTCCTCCTTTTCTTGATTCTTTAATTCAAGAGGTCATCTTAGATTCAGATTTATTTCATCATGAGCATAGTGTTGCAGCTTTTCATGACTGAATTCATAGCTTACCAGTCCCTCCTATTGTTAATGAACCAATGTGCCATGATTTTCCAAGTTTTGATGACTATGAGGATGTTTTCCTTAAACAACCAGTTGTCCCAGCTATTGCACTAACCCCCTCAGCCATTAATAGTCAAATGGTCATTGATTCACCTTTGTATGATGATTATGAAGATGATTTCCATGAGCAGTCTGTTGAAGACCTTATATTAGAAATGTAACCTTCCCATCAAAGCAACAATAGCTTGTTTCAACCCTCATGTCATATTTTTGTTGCTAAAAAAGAAGAAAAATATGATAATCTAATTTTAGAGGGTGAAAAACTGAGAAATTGGGACCATAAGCCAAGCTATGATGAATATCCCTCACAATCAGAATATAAGATAGAAGAATTTAGTTTTCCAAGCACTTCTAATTGTGATGAACTTCCCTATCAACCCCCGATTCCTCTTGAAGACACAATCTCAGTTTCATCAAGCAACCAAGATCAAATGCCATGTGATCATATGAGAAAGGTTGAAATTAAAGAAAGACAATCATCAATAAGCCTTTTTCCTAATACACCTCATGACCAGGAGTGGACCAAGACCATATGCATTGAGGATGAATTAGAGAATCAACAAGCCATACAACAACCAAGAACAGTGGATGAAGGACCTAATGCAATACTTTTCCTTTTTACACACAGCAATGTTGCAGGGGCAAGTATTGATGATGTTTTTCAGGATCCATTTGCAGCTTGTCTACAAGCAGAAAGTGGGCCTAGGCTCATTGATTTCTTCAATGGAGAGTGTATTTCCAGAGGTTTCTTTGACATTCCTTCAAGTAAGAATTATCTCTGGTGCTTAAGGAAGCACATTTTAAAGCTTCAAACAGTTGAAAAAATGATGAAATGGCTTCATTGGTTGTTTCATGTAACTTTAAAGCTTAATTTTCCCAATAATTAGAGTAGGTATGTGCAATAATCTTGTTGGACAAGCATCATTTTCATCATTTTTTCAGTTTTAGTTTTCATTTTCATTTAGTTTCAGCTGAAGGTCACAGATCAAAGCAGATTGCAGAGGTTAAAGGTTGAAGAGAATGACGCCACAAGCCCAAAGGATAAGGCACTGAAACTACAAGAGTTCTTAGAGCCTCACAGGGAGGACTCTATCCCCCATGGAGCCTATGTTATCACTATATTGGTTTATGCCTCAATGTTACATAAGTGGCACTACCCAATATTTCACAGAGAACATAATCTACATCTCATTATTCATTTTGGCAAATGAATACAATTGTTACGGGATTTTTATTTGTTTTGGGGAAAATTGAAATTATATTGAGTTATTCCCAATATCCAAGTTCAAGCATCAAAGAACCCATGGATTTATGCTGCCGAATTGCATGCAGAAACACAGTCAAGCACTACCTACAGGCGCTACGTAATATTCTGGCAGAGGCTAAATTGTGCAAAGTTATTCTACAAGTTTTGAGTCACTAATTTAAAACTTGGGTTATGAGAATTTGAGGATGTATTTTTGAAAACTAGAGGAGGCTTTTGTTCATAACATTCCAAATAACAAAAACCTCTCTCATTTTTTCAAAATGTGTTTTGGTTTGAGAGATATTGGATATAGAAGTAGGTGCTACGTACTCTGCACAGTGGCGTTGTGTACTAATTTCCTGTAGCGGTCACGGTTTTGACATTCTCCTTGTTGGGAGGTTGCCACATGTCAAGGAGAGTTCGAATGAATTATCAAGGATCAGTTAGATGTCAAGGGACACCTTCACTTAATATTTATCTCTATAAAAGGCCTCATGCATGAGTTGGAAACAATTTATTAATGACTTCCAACAAATTCTTGAAAATCAACAGTTTGTTGGATTTTTGTCTCTTTGACTATTGCCACCTATCTCCACTGCTTAGAATCCAACGGAGGAGATGGGATTCGACCTCCTTAGGTTATTTGGATGTTATTTTCTATTTAAAGAGGGAGATATCTCTTGGAGAAAGGGGATTGATGAGCCAAGAGAGGCTAGAGAGAGTAGGAATAGGTAGTTTTCTGTGTGTGTTCATTTGTAAGCCTGTGGGCATTTTATGATTGTAAGCATTACTGCTATTGGAGACTCATGAAAGTTGTGATTTCAGATTGTAAAGCTTTGTCTATGTTTCTTCTTATTTGAATATATTGTAGATTTGAGGATCAAAGGTTGTCAATGATCTATGGATCCCTAAGCAGTAGAGGATCTGTTGTATTTTTCCCATCAGTCATTGTTTATATTCATGTATTTGTTTATTCATTGAATTGAGATGATCTCTATTTACTGAAAATTCTATCTTATGTTTTCCTTCTTCATTTCTTCCACTTATCAGCATATAATATTGTTTTCTGTTAAGCATCTTTTGTGCCTTAGATGAGTGGGATGTTTTGTGACTCCATTGCCCATTGGTGTAGCCTACTGATATGCATTTTGCTTCCCTCTCTCTTTCTTTATCCATCTTGTTGATCCCCCTATTCAAAACCAAAGTTATCTTTTACATTCTGATGGGTTTTGAGCTTACACTTTAGCAGTCAAAGTGTGACTTTCAGTGCTAACACCACGTTGATTTCATCCCAGATTTTTATATTGAATAGATCGCCCTCCAAGTCCCTTAGATCAATGGAAATATTACGCAAAGATTCTTCAATATCTTGTTTTTTTACTAAATAATCCACTAACAAGTTGTCTATGTCATCTTCATTATAATCAAGAATGCCATAGAACTTTTCAAATGATAAGCCTTTAAAGATCTCAACTTGTTCTTCAAAGGCTTTCTTGGTTACGAAAAACACATTAAGGATCAATTTGGGGTCTTGGACCTCATTGGTGCTTCTGGATAGGTCTATCTCAGTCAACCTCTTGAATACTTCTTCCTTCTTCAACATAGCTTAGTCACATGCTTGGACAACGATATTCAAGTTTTTAACCTTTTCCTTCCAACATGCATTCAGTTGTTTTATCCGGTTTGGAGAAGGGATATCCTCCTCTCTTCTTCTCAACTCTGTCATATTGGTAACTTTAAAACCGAAGGGTACAACCATGTCAAGGTAAAATCCTTCTTTATTTTTCAAATCCACCCATAAATATTCATGGAAGACATGTGCCCTCGTTCCAAAAGAAACCATGTTCTTTGACATCTCCCAAGCCTCTGTAATGAGTTCCTTTCTTTTCTTAATGTTCTTCTCCACATAGCCCCTGGCTGATGTGAGTAGGCCTGAATCTCCTTTTAATTTAGTTGTAGTTGTGGTAGGCCCGGTTATTGCTAAAGGACTAGTAAGTACTCGAAAAGGAATTAAAGCTTCTTCCAATTCTTTGATTCTTTCCTTTAACTTGGCGTTCTTTGCTTCAAGGCCTCCAATAGAATCGTCTAGAGAATCTCCAATTGCTCGGTGAATTTGGGAAATTTGGGAAGGCCGCATCTTCCTTAGGTTAACCTCTGAACAATATTTCCCCTTTTTATTCTTTACATCTCTTTTCTCAATAATTAATTTTTTTGATTCGCTGTCAAAAACAACATTTTGAAATACAAAAGTCTCTTCTTCATCGAAGGTCTTTCTCTCAGTTATTTCCATCATAGGATTTTGGTGAGCTGTGTCCTCTGGATGATTAGCGTTGGGGATCAATTTTTTGATGTCAATCTCGAGTTCCATATATTCAAGGGAGATGTCGTGGATGTCACTTCCAACTCAAGGTTATTCCTCTTCTTGCACAATATTTTCTCTTTTCTTCCTCAAGGGAATTTTATCGGAGCTTTCAATTTTTTTTGAAGGAGGGTTCTCATCTCCTCCTCTGCTTGAAGAAATGTGGGTCACTTTCTTAATTTGGTGGGTCGTTGGAGCACTTCTCCGAGATGTTGTACTTTTTGGAGTGACAGTTGTGGATTTGGCACTCTTCTCGTCAGGACCTTTTCCATTATGTTTGTACAACTCATTGGTGTTGAATATTGTTTCCAGGTCACCAGTGTCATGATAAGGAGTGCCTGAGTCATTATCTCCATCTTCATTTAGAACAGTATTAATAAAACAATTGTTGAAGAAAATTGCTAGTAGATGTTCTACAAAAATTCCACTAGGGTCGAACCCTTTTATCCTTTCATCATATATTTTATTTAGGTTGTGTAAGTGGCCTACAAATTCATAAATCTTGTTCATATTTTTGAATATGAAATCCCCAACTTTCCAAGGCAGAGGTATGAATTTATTTTTTCTCTTTTCATGGAAAAAATGTAACTAGTAGTTGTATTTCCTTACTACTTCAGTAACAAACATTTTTTCAGATATGTGGCATGGAAGGAAGGAAGGATTTTCCTTGGAACCAAAAATCCTTATGACATTGTAAGTTTACATTTGTTCTAGTGTCCCTTTCCTATCTAGGAACTTACTCGCCTGGTCAGACATCCAAGTGGAATCTTTTCCAAACTGTTATGAACCAAATACTTGCATACATAAATACCACAAAGATTCAAAGAAAATTATAGAAAACCAAAACTTTATTATAGAAACCCTTGAGGTAGGGAAACACTATAAATGGATCCTATTATGGAAGGGATCCTCTCCTGTTCACTTGCCTCTTTGAGTGGACATCCTCCTATTGAGCTACCTCTCGAAATAGAATAATTCTCTTCATATCCCATTACATTGCTTGAACCCCTTTATATAGTGCTACCATTACCTAAGAAAATTCTAGAGAAGGAATCTTCTAGAAGTAGAACCTTCTAAGAAGTCCTCTTACATTTATTATATCTAATTACCCATTTATTATATCTAACTACCATAGTGGGCCTTATTTAATAATATAGTGGACCTAGTCCACCTTACATTCCATCCCCCTTATGAAATAGTTGTCCTCAACGCTTGATGTACAACCATATACCAGGGTCCCATGGATAAGTGTGGACCATAGTGTTGAAGTAGACTAGAGAACCGGGGTCCCATTAAGAAATGGAAGCCACCATGTTGAAGTAGTCCAACTGCCATTGTAAACGAGGGTCCCATGTCCAAGTGATCATGTGAACTCCAAACAGAAGATATCGACAACCAATAAGCAACTTAAAATGATGCTCCCAATACTGACACCTATCATGTGGATCCAAATAAGAATATTCAACCACATAGTGGGAAATGGTCAACGTCGAATCTGGAAAGAGCAATACCATTGTAGAATATGCAGGTTGGACTTTAGTAATCATAACTAGCTATTGATGTGGGACATTGATGTTCTCTATAGAAGGTGGAATAGAGTCATCATATAAAATATGGAAGTGGTTGTCATCCCAGAAATGACAACTATCCATATACCAATCATCACAATCGGCCTAAAAATCATACCAAACATATGTTTCTTGATTATATTCATCCCTGAGGTCTGCAATAAGAAATATATCCTGCATGTTATCCAGTTAATCTTGAATACTGTGAAAACTATCATTGAGGTCGTCTATGAGGCCATCTACAAAGTCATCCAATTTGTCATTCAATGTGTCAAACAATTGAGCTTTGAATGCTTCAGTAATATATAGAATTTATTTGAGGGTTTGAGAAGAAATAGTCATCTGAGCACCCTATGAAAATTTATGAACTCAGTAGTCCCGCCACCATCATGAAAAAACCCAATAAATTACTGCAGAAAATCATAGCATTTTCCAGAAAAACCCTGAAAAACTGTTGAATTTAAAATGCTCATAACTTCATTTCCCGGACTCCGTTTCGGTTGATTTTGTTTTTTGAAATTGGGAGAAATTGTGAGAGAAAATCAGATCTGTAATTTTTTGGGGCAAATTTGGCCTCCAGCTGCTACAGAAATAAATAAAACATCGTGCCGCCGTTTGCGGAAAAAACCCTGAAAATTGCAGATTTTAAAACATCAATATCTTGACTTCCCGGACTCCATTTCAGACGATTTGTTTTTTCAAATTGGGTGTTTTTCTGAGAGGAAATTAGATATACAACCTGTTTCTACAAATTTTTCACAAAAATATACCAAAATTTTTTGTCATGTTGCGGCCCTCTTTTTTCTTCTCCGAAAAAAAAAACTGTAAAAATAAAAAATATTTGCTCACGATGGCTGCCAAGGAAATTTCTCTGATACCACTTGTTATTAACCAAATACGTTCATACAAAAATACCACAAAGATTCAAAGAACAATATAGAAAACCACAACTTTATTATAGAAACCCTTGAGGTAGGGCAACACCATATAATGGATCCTATTATGGAAGGGATCCTCTCCTGTTCACTTGCCTCTTTGAGGGGACATCCTCCTATTGAGCTACCACTCCAAATACAATAATTCTCTTCATATCCCATTACATTTATTGAACCCCTTTATATAGTTCTACCATCACCTAAGAAAATTCTAGAGGAAGAATCTTCTATAAGTAGAACCTTCTAAGAAGTCCTCTTACATTTATTATATCTAATTACCCATTTATTATATCTAACTACCATAATGGGCCTTATTTAATAATACAGTGGACCTAGTCCACCTTACATTGAATGGTCTCCACTATTATCACTATCGTCCCTCTTGCCCCCCCCCACTACCTCTCTAGCTACCTTAGACAAACAAAAAACCTTTAAAAACTAAGACATAGTCATTAAAGACTTCATAAAAGTGTCGTGAGGCTTTGTGCCTCCATAGTGTTTGATACGAGAAGGTTACTAGGTTGAATTCATAGTTTATCTTGTTACACATAGATAATCTTGGAATATATCTATCAGCGCACCAGGCAACCAAATCCTTACAGTAAAAAACCCCTTGGATGCATCCTGCACGAGTGATTCCATACGTCTAGATTACTTCCTTTTGGGAAGAAGGGTATGAGTAGTAAGAATATGCTCTGGACAATTCAAAGTTCTAGTCCTCAGCCCAAAAATGTGCAATGTATCTCCACATAACTGTTGTTGAGTTCCTTCCATAAGTTGAAAAAAATGTTTCTTTGCTCCAGATAATGTTTAAAATGAACACTTGAGAGGGATAATATAATCCTCTACAAGTCCTAGTTTAATGCGTTTTGATAGGAGATATCCTTGAGCCCTTCACTTATTAATGACAATATTTACAGAACCTACATGATGAATTTTTAGCATTAAATCATACTAAATGTGTATTGGAAAAAACATGAAGGTGGCGGGGAAAGACGAGAGAAAAATAGGATTTTAGATTTTTGTGAACCCGCGAACCTGTGACTGCAGAAAGTCGAAAAAAATACTAAGTGTTGTAATGCATTTGGTCGGACTTATCAAAGGAGATATGAGATACTTAGGAGCTGGGGGGTGTTATACCAAGATTTTCCTCACCCTATGCAATCTTGCACATAGGGCCTTTTTCCATTTCCCTATGAAGACTTATCATCCCTGTTTGTAAAATCCAGAGTTAAAAATACATATTTTTCCACATGTACGTATCTTGCCTACTATACACCATGCGTATATGCAGTCTGCTCTACTATAGCCCACTTACATCAGGATTTGTGCCAAAAAATGAAAATTAATGTCAGGTTTCCATGTCACGATAGGAGATCTATGATCCTTGGCCTTCCATATACTCGAAACGTTCTGACTTGGCCCTTTAGTTCCATTTTGAAGGCTATAAATGGGCCAATTTTGAGCTATGGAAAAAAGAGAAAGAATTGAAATTTGAGAGCAAAGTTACTCTAGATAAATTATTTACTTCATATTGAGTCCACATCCCTTTGTCCTTTAAGTCTGAACACAGTGTTCAACCCCCAAGCTCTTCCCTTATTGATTGAGAACCTCATTGATTCTCTATTATGAGCTTGCCTTTGGTGGAGGATTGAAGTGGTGGACGCCCAGCTGGAAGGAACTTATTTTATTGGTTTTGAACCATGCCAACATGAAAGTCTATAACATATTCACTTCTATTGATCATATATTAATAGAAATACTCTTTTTCTGTCCAATTGATATCTTGCAAATATTTGAATTATTATTCCATGGGCGTATTTGTCATGTTTATGCTATTGAATGTTCTAACATTATATAATATCACCATATTATTTCTTTGCTTGGTTGTTGAGGACTATTTGCAGGTATATTTCTTTGGGTCAAGTGCTCAACGATGGACTTCATTGAATGTCTAGACGAGGTAGGCCTTTTATCTTGTCTTTCTAGCATATTTTTTTTCATAGCATACCTAAGAAGAGAGTTGATTTCTGTAGTCATTTCTGTCTATTGTGGTTTACCCTAGCAATAGAGATATTTTCCTCGTAACAGAATTGGCGACCATACTGCGGATGAATCTTCTTTCTTAGGGTTTGGAGTACTTATCTCCTTGGATTTCTCTCATTCCTATTATGTTTCTTGTCATATCATTGCTTGATAGCCTCGGTTCACTTTGGGTCTGATTTTTTAGCCTTCTCCCTTGCCTGGCCTTGTTTTTTGAAACATATATGTGCCTTTTGGCTTGACAGTCACATACATACACAGGTTGTCCCTCAGCAAGATGCATATATGCGCCATGTTTCCTTGAACAGTCGCGTACATCAGTTTTCCTTTCTTGTTTGCTGGGTCTGGTGGTTGTTGGGTGGGACTTGATGTTTGTTGAGTCTTCTTGGGTCTCTGTAGTGTATGTTAAGTGCCTGTGTGATGACAGAAAACTTGTCTTTCATTGAATTTTTGGGCAAAGTCTTTCTCATCATCTTTTCATCTTGATTGCCCTTGTACATTGGGTTCGGTGTTTTGCTACTTGGTATCCTGCTTGATTTATCTCTTTCTATACATAGTAGAGTTTATATATCAAGTTTCTTTTCAGTCCATGCATTTTCATTATTATTATATTGAAAATATAAAAATATTAGGCATTTTGCATTGCTTGGCATTTTGGTCTTTTGAGTCCTTGTCATTAGCTTAGTGCATGTAATGAAAGATTTCATTTTTACTTCAGAATTGCAAAGTTGAAATTGAAAATTGCATTGGTTTTTAGAAGCATATCATTCATTGAAATTTGAAGTTAGGACTTTGCATTATATTCATATTTACTTTTCTTGCAGAGTCATAACATCATGAGTTTCACTACCATACATTTTTGAGTAATCACGACCACTAAAATTAATGTTGTAATTTAAAATTGATTAGTCATGATTTTATTTTCTAGGGTACACAAACTAGCTTAGGATTTAGTGCCTTGGAATAGGATTGTGTGAGTAAAATTCTCCAAGGCAATTAAATCAACATATGTGTCTGAGAAAGGGAGTGAAGAAATAAATTGTATAATTGGTAAGATCAGGAGGCTCTGCTCACATTGGAGTTAATCACGAGGTCACGTGAGGTTGGTTGAAGGGATATCCCCCCGATACCTTCTTAGTGTGAGAGATATTTCTGGGGATCTATTTGTATCTGCGGATCTTGCTAGTGCCTTTACCTCCATGAGAGGCGGTATTTTCAAGGTTTTAGGCTTTGCTACCCTACTCTTACAATGGAATTGACTTATGAATGCTCGCCTGTGCATTGGTTATACATTGGTTTATTAGTTTCTTGACTTAGGTTCCACATAGCTTACTTGTAGGGGTTATTCTGCAGGTACCCTGGGTCAAATAAGGGTCGGACAACACACAACCTTTATGGAGGATTACCTCTCCGAGGGGATATGACCAACTGGTTGTTAATCCCATGAGGGCCCTTATAACTAATTATGTTAGCTCTGATCTTTAGCAGGGATTCTCAGGCCCCTCTTGGGTGAGAAATACCTTCTTTAGGGAGGGAGGCCACTTTCAGCCAATTTACCTCGTTTGTGTGCATATTGGTCATTTGACTTTTGGTGTGCTATTCGTTTACTAGTTGTCCTTAGGATTTATTTTTTGTCTTTAGAGTCTGAAGTCATTGTGGAGTCATACCAACATCCATGCTAGTCCCATCGCTTGTTATAGTTGCCACCATATTTCGAGTCTTTTCCTTCTAAAAGGCGTAGATTTATTAGGCGTGGTACACACACCTCCACCATTGAGACTTGTGATTCTACAAGGATGAGTATTGAACCTAGTCTTTAGAAAACTAGGATCCCTTCGACTCACATGCCCACTATAGTTAATGGCACCCCTTCGACTCCTGCTACCACAATGGTTGTAGTGCCAGAGGCACCTATCATTACTATGGCTCGGCCTATAGTGAATGCTCAATCTCTTGCCTCGAACCCTTTTTGGTCTCTTGGTCACTCACTGGGATATAATTTTTGATCCATCCCTATGGCCTCTAGTCCTTTTTCCTATGGAATGCTGAACTTTACTCCGCATATTTTGAACGTCATCCCAGTTGTTGGCCCTAATGCTAGCATTGGGCTTGGGGAAATACACCTCCTTACACTCCATTTTTCATTTGGTGGTTCTCAAATCCCTCAAACGACTCTTAATATGGGAGGTATTCCTGCTTTTAACCCCGGGTCTAATCCTCTTTCTTCTGGGTGGAACAACCAACCTGGCAGACAAGATTTTGCTCAAGTTCCGTCCTATACCCCTACCTCCTCGGTGTCGATTCTGACTAATATGTTTGGCATGAAGAATCCACCCTATACTCCAAATTCACACTTGGAGGAGGTCAGTTTCAAGATTTGGGAAACCCCCAACCTGGATCCAATCTGGCTGGGGGCAATTTTTACAACCCCCATCGGAACATTCCTACTGGAATGATGCCCAACCAAATTTTTATGAATCATCTTGGAGGAGGTCCTTACAATCTTAGACAGGGCCATGGTGCTTACTAGAACCTTGGATGGGTTGTAGCTCCTCAAACACAATTTTTCCAGGGAGCTTGGGGCCAGATGCACTAGTACATATGACCAAATTTGCAACGATTTTCCATTGCTATTGCCACACTTATCCGTCTCAATTTCCATGAAAGCCAAGAATTTTTTTCGTCGCTATATCCACGAACCAGGTGTTTGTGGAAATATCGACGAAAATTATCTCTCCATGTGTCATCACCATCATGATGGGTTAACCCTATGGATCATCTCAATTACGACAACATTTCGTCGCAATTACGACGAATAACTGTGGTAATATAAAAACATTGTGGAAAGTTGTGACGCAAAAGCATGGAAATAGTGTCGAAAATTTATGCCAAGACAAAAAATTATGACGCAGATGCTGTATGTGCGATGCAATACCGTGGAAAATTGCAACAAAAAACTGTGGAAATCTAAAAACAATTGTGGAAAGTTGCGATGCAAAAGCATGGAAATAGCGACGAAAATTTATGCCAAGACAAAAACTTAGGATGAAAAAGCGTGGCAATAGAAACAAAAATTTATGCCAAGACAAAAACTTACAACGCAAATGCTGTATGTGCGACGCAAAAATGTGGCAAATTGCGACGAAAAAGCGTGGCAATATCGACGACAATTTATGTCAAGACCAAACTTACGATGTAGATGTTGTATGTGCGACAAAAAATCGTGGCAAATTGCGATGAACGTTCGTCTCTATTGCCACAGTTGTTGAAAATAAAAATTGGTTTCCGATGAACTATCATCGATATTGCGACGCGTCCTTTAAGTTTCTTTTAAAAAAAATACACAAGATATGGTATTACCATATTACATTGTAATATGGTAATTCCATATTACATTGTAATATGGTAATGCCAAATTACAATGTAATATGGGATTACCATATTACATTGTAATATGGTAATGCCATATTACATTGTAATATGGTAATGCCATATTACAATG
>JASDQU010237558.1:0-17054 GCA_032191745.1 Picea mariana | reverse complement strand
ATAGCAGACTAGACAGCCATTGATTGTAATTGATTAGAGTAGGTAGACCTGGAGGAAGGAGCCCCAAGTAAAAGAGATTTTCATATCTCATTTCAAAAAATTCAAGAAATGGTTGTAAGAGAGGATCCAGAGAGGACTCGAGAACACCATTGTAATTCCAGGCATTTTCCATTTTAATATAATCAGAAGCATTTTTTCCTGCATGTCATTCTGTGTTATATGGGTGTCTGTGTGTGTTCCTTTTATGCTGTGAATGTATGTGTTATGTGGATGCATTCTGCAGGAGTTTGTTTGATTTTAAATAAGGGTCTTTGAGGCTTCATACGAGGAGGGTGTGATAGAACGCTGAGATTTATGAGAACCGGTGCACTGAAGATGCACTTCTGAACTCTGAGGAGTTAGACAAAGATGTGCTGAGGCACAGGACTGAAGTCAACAACTCAGGGAGAAGAATACCTGTGAGGTTACTAAACACCTCAGGAGGTAAGGATGTGTAGCTGAAACATAGTTGCATATGGAATCACTGAGGATTCTGTAGGAGCTCTGCCAGGTGGGCATTGAGCATAAGCACACGGTGATGAAGGAAGAACATTGTTGAGAGTTTGAAGATAGAAGTCAGAAACTCTGAGGAGTTCTGAGAAGCTCTGCCAGGAGGGCATTGAGCATGTGTGTGCAAGGAGCGCATAGAGGAAGGAACTCTGTTGTGAGTTCAGAAGACCAGAATCACTGAGAATTATGAGAATCTCTGCCAGGAGGGCATTGAGCGTGTGTACAGTGGTGCACAGGAGAAGATACTCCACCAGGAGGGCGTCAAGAAAGTGTGCAAGTAGGCACAAAAGGTGAAGAGACATCTTTGAGTTCTAGAGCTAAAGGAAGATTCCAAGGAAGGATCTTCACTGGGTTGTTGAACACCCAGAGAGACTCAGCAGGAGGTTGCCTGAGCAACAGAGAGCCAGGAAGGCATTATATTCTCCATCTGTGGGAGGAGAAAGACAAAATCCCTCAAGGGGTCTGAGTGTTTGTGAAAGCTTAGAAGGGATAGCATGCTGTGTGCATGAGAAGACTCTGCAAGAGCGCAGACGTCAGAATCCTTTAAGGATTCGAAAGGAACAAGCTCAGAAGGAACGTCGCTTTTACGCGCATCGGTGAGGCTCAAAGATTGTAGAACTCGCAGAGGAAAAGAGCACAAAGGTCGAAGCCTTTGAGAACATGAATTTCTTCCAAGCCTGGGAAGAAAGTGCAACAGCTCAGGAGGAGTGACGACAACCGTCATATTGGCCTGAAGAAGACATCTAGACCGTTGAGAAGTTCACGTCTAGAGGGAGCTCAGGAAGGGCACAGAGCGAGGACACCAACAGCTGTCAGATCTCACTCGGAAATCTCGACAGCCATTGGATTGGGAGAAGCTGCGAAGAGGTTACGCGTAGGAGCAAGTGTGCAGGAAGCTCAGGAGGAGAAACATCGATCGTTGGATTAGCCGATAGAATCTGGACCGTTCGTTTGGGAGTGGATGTGTGTCACGAGATTACCCACATCGGGACCTCGGACACTGGAGGTTGGAAGAGGAAGGCATTCAACTTCACGAGTGGCGAGGAGGTGAGAGCTCCATGTTATGGGGCCTAGCTGACGTCATCTTAGGATATCGCCACTCGAGAATGGTGTGGGGCCACAGGAGTCGGCAAACGGACAGGTGGCACCTCGCATCTCAGGAGCTCGTAGGTGAAAGTGTTGAGAATTTGTTGTCAAGGGTCGCAAGGCGTGAGGTCGCGAAGCAGCAAAGTGGAAAGAAGATCAGAGCCATCCATATGAGGAGGACAAGTGGCAGAGATCGGTGATCTCGTGAACTCGAGAGTTCACGGGTTGAAATCCAAAGTGTTGGGTGCTCTAAGTCACGAGTGGAGAAGTGGCAAGAAGACAGGAGCCGTCCATCTGAGAGGACAGGTGGCAGAGATCAAGAGATCTCGCGAACTTGAGGTTCGCATGTTGAAGGCCCAAGTATTGGGTGTCCAAATTTGCGAGGCATGAGGATGCGAGGCATGAGAAGGAGGATAATCGTTGGATCCACACGCGGGAGGACCATTGGATCCACATGTGGGATCGTGCATCGGAGCCTCTGGAGAAAAGGCTCGAGAATTTGGCTACGGGAATCGCGAGGTTGCGAGAAAGCGATATCCTGATAGTTGGAGGGTAGTGTGGGCCATAGTGGAGTACAGGTGGCACGAAGCCCTCAGGATCTCGCCGCGAGAAGTTATGAAATACTGGCGTCAGGATTCACGATCCTGCGAGGTGGGAAGTCTCGGCGAGATAGAGGCAGTTGAAAATTCAACTCACGTGCGCCTCGGCACTTCGGCACATCGGGTGTCGAGAGTTGGAAAATCAAGAGCTTGGTATAGCGAGTTGCGAGGTCATGAGGGAGGTAAGGCCATGGTCATGGAGGCGTGGTCGTATGCGACTGGAGCTAAGCTCAGGAGGGCTCGCGTGTGAAAGGAGCTCATCGCAAATCAGGGATTCGAGAGGACTGTGACTCTCGACAGCGGGAACCGCGAAACCCTGAACCCCGATACTTGAGTTGGGGATAACCTCGGTAAAGTGCAGAAGGCTGAGGGGTGGAAATAAGGACCTGTGGAATGGGTATTGCAAAGTGATTCCACTCAGGAATCTAAAGAGCCACTTCAGCTCAACATAAGGGGAATTTAATCGATCCTGTGAGTAGGAGGTTAGGAAAAGAGACCCTGCGGGGTGAGGTTGGACCTTCTTTGCATCAGTTCTACCTCTGGTAATTTGATGAATATCACTCCTCTTATCTGTTTAAGAGTGGAATCTATGTTGGGGTTCCCATGCTCAAATGAGAAAGTGACTGTAAAGTTCTGTTGCAATGTCATCCAAGTCGCAGTTCCTTTATGTAGTTCCTAGTCTGTATACTAGTTCGCTGGTATGCCCTCTAGAGTGTGTATCAAATGATGAGGTCATTCCTCTAGGGGTGTCATTTTCCACATCATTCTACACTTATCCAAGTGTTCCACAGGTGCCCCTTGTCCATCATACTACTATTGTTTCTTGTTGACTTTATGTTCTGCGTAGAACCTTATGCATAGTAACCGCTTACATTGGTACAAATATGTGATTGTCTCTTTGTGTGTGCCCCACCATCTTGCAGGTGTGGCCTTGAGTGCTATATCAAGTGATAGCAGTCTCTGATTCTCTAAAAATTCATCTTCATAAAGTGCTAGGAATACTTTCAGATCGTTTATTTTGTGGAAACTGGGTGGTTCCTATTATTCCCCACTTTTAGGGATAACTAGGAGATTATGTCTCAAGGCCCATAGGTCCTAGACATGGAGTACTGAGAGATAGATCGACTTAATCATGTCCTTGGAGGGCCCATATTTTCTCCCTTTCAGGGCCTCCACTTTGTTAGCAGCAACAACAACATCCATCATGTTCATCTTGGTCCTGTATCAAAGATGGTTCTTGCTCAATGAGGTAATGATTCTAGGTATCATGATATGTGTCACTCTGATCCTCAAAACCTTTGAATATGTGCATTTAATTCCTTTGTTTATAATGGGTGCTTGGATATTATATTTTTYTACTTGACCATGTATGGGGGGGGATGATAGGATTCCCTAGCAAGATTATGTGCATAGGTTTTGAGTTGCCACTGGGGGGATTTCTGAAAAGCCATCGTTTGTTCCCATCATACATATCACTTTCCATCTTATTTCCTGCTCACCCATCCCATTACACTGGTCTGGGCATAGGGMTGGCTAATCATTTAGGGGTTTTACCTTACCATGTGGGAAGAATGGGCTAAAAGGCCTGGGGGGTAAAAGCAGCTGACAATAAAAGCCTAAGAATAAAACCTCAAGATGCTTCGCCCAGGGATCCCCAAGAAATCAATAAAAAGATTCTCAGCAAGAAACAGAGGGACCTATAAAAAATGATAAAACAAGACCTAGTTGAGGGATAGGGGGTCTAATCATGAGCCAGCCTATTATGTCCATGGGTACATAATGGTATGACACTACTAGTAGTTGGTTACCATGCTAGGGTAGTGGATCTTGGTTGCATGGCCAAGAGAAAGGGGCTCTCATCACGAGTCAGCCTTCTCATTTCCATGAAAGTTCTTGTGGCTAACATTGTCACCACTAGTCACCAAACCAAGGCAGTGTCCCTTGACTAGCTTCTTGAAATAAAAAAAATAATAAAAAGAATAAGACAAGACCTGGTTAGAGGATAGGGGGTCTCCTCACAAGACATCCTATTAGGTCCATGAGAATCTAGCAGTATGAAACTACCGGCATTTGGTCACCATGCCAGGGGGTCTCATCACGAGCCAGCCTTCTCATTTCTATGAAATTCTTGTGGCTAAAATTTCAACCACTAGTCACCAAGCCAGGGCAGTGTCCTTTGACTGGCATATTGGAAGAAAAAGAATGAAGATAAAAGGCATGAATGGGCTTGGAAATATTTGCATCCGTGATAGGGGAAGCTCACCCTCCATAGAGGCACCCACCGGTAATCCATCCCTTCTATCACTGCACCTTTTTCCTAGGCATCCCCATCCACCTCACCCACTTACATGGCTTGGATTTAATCCTTTCCAAAAGCATCCCTCTTCTGATAGACACTAGCCCAATAGGACGTCCTATCACTTCCTCCAAACTTGCATTGCAGACTTGTATAATTTCTTTGAGCACTAGGCTGGAGTAAAGGGTTTTTATGCACATATTTAATAATATTGATGATTAGATGTGATTGGCATTGCTATGATCCCATGGAGGGTGTATCTATTGATGTGCAGGATCATGCCCGATGGATAGGTACCATGTTGGATAGGTACACATGGGGATATGATCAGTTTGGACCTCCTCCATGGGCCTGAATAGCCCACCCAATGGATGTTGACACCCCGACAGGGGGCAAAGATAGGGCAGAGTGTTTGTACCAAGGAAGAGAAGAAGAATCCACCAGAGGTAGTTGAGCAGACCTATACCTAGGTGGGTTGAGCCCTCTCCAAGGGAAACATTGGCCTTGGAAGGCCTAGGACGTCTCCCAGGATGCCCATAAACACCTTCTTGTGCTATAAACACCTTTGTGCAGCTTTCGTTCTACTTTTAAAGCAATTGAATTATTGGTTAAGGCATTGTTTATGAAGTGTTGATTTTGTTACATTGAATGCCAAGTTTCTTTAGCATTTATTAAGAAGTGATATTGTAATCATTGCTAATGTACAAACATTGATTTAATTCATCAATATTATTGATAAATTGATTATTATCAGAAAGTCRTTGATTATATGAAGTACTAACCAGCAAGCAAGCTTKCACATGTAGTTTCATTATTGCTTTGTTCTCATGCAGGGATACTTCTTGGTTACTACTTTCGGTTATCTTTATTGGCTATAAGCCAGACTTTCTAATCAGGTGGTGACTTGTGAGGRATATTATTATCACTTAGCCTTTCTAAGCCCTTTTCCTTCTCAAAAATCCAAGTCACTGAGGACGTCTCCCCTGGGCCTTACCTCCCCTAAATAGAAAGAACCTTCCCATTGAGGTGACARTGGTGGGATTGGTTCAGTTACGCCAGTTTGACCTTCTTTCATCCATATATAATCCTAACTACAAACCATGAGATAACATTTTGGCATCATTTTTGGGGAACACTGAGTCAAACCTTCCTCAAGATGACACTTTTCAGTAAGCCTTGCCTCTAGAGCCTTTATCTTACAAGCTTACCTAGCGACTCCACTTAGGGTGTTTTACCTTATCTTTTGATAGTTTCAAGAAACTTATCTGGCGACTCCACTAATGACGAAGCCAAACATGACTTCATAATGGGGTTTGGGAAACTAAAAGCCTTTATACATGAGTAAAATCCCAGGATACCCTAGACAAATTCCCCCAAGATATGAAACGTGGCTCCTTAGATTTATTGGAATTGATAGAGAAAGACCCAACTATCACATGAGAAATTTTTGGGCTTTCTTTCAGCACCACCCTGTCAGTGATGATGTTGAAGACGTGGTAATGAAACTCTTCTCTTCCACTCTGCATGGAAATGATAAATGATGGTATGATAATCTCCCAGCCACTAGCATCACATCTATGGACCAGCTAGAAGAAACCTTTCTCATGAGTTGGGGCATGAAATTGGAAGATATCGAATTGTCACTTAAAGAACTCGAATACATAAGACAAATGGAGGATGAAACTGTCAGGGACTTCAGGGGTAGGTTTCATATGTTGCTACACCAAATTCCTGGAATCCATTGTCCTAAAGACAAGTACCTCTTGTATCTCTTTACCAATGCACTTCTGGGGCATTTGAGCTTCCTCCTCAATAGAAAGGGTCCAAAAACACTTGCAAAATATTTTAACATGGCCATAAAAATTGAGGATAATATCTCCTTGATTAGGAAGGGACATCCCTCTACCCCAGATGCCCATAGTTTGGATAGATTACTTTCCCTTGAGATCTTCACTGAAAATTCACAAGAAATAAAGGAACAAGTTATCAATCAGCAAGATGGGGATCTAGTTGAGGAGATAGAACCTAAGTAATATGATGAAATATCAACCTGTGCTCCTTCCTCTAATGAATCCATCCATGAACCATTTCCTCCTGCACAAAAAAAAAAGAAGAGAAACTATCCTCATCATCTTTTTTTTGTGCAGGAGGAAATGGTTCATGGATGGATTCATTAGAGGANTAGATTACTTTCCCTTGAGATCTTCACTGAAAATTCACAAGAAAGAAAGGAACAAGTTATCAATCAGCAAGATGGGGATCTAGTTGAGGAGATAGAACCTAAGTAATATGATGAAATATCAACCTGTGCTCCTTCCTCTAATGAATCCATCCATGAACCATTTCCTCCTGCACAAAAAAAAGATGATGAGGATAGTTTCTCTCCTTTTCAGGATTTTGATGACACCTTGTTTCATTATTCAGAAAATGAAGGAGAAACGAAAGCCTTGAACGAAGTGAATATTCCTTGTTATACAATTGAAGACAAAGGGGTAGTCCATGAGGATGAAACAATAACGCATTTTGAAGACACCCAAGTCCTCAAATTTGTTGCACAAGAAGAAACAGTAAGTTGCCCTTCCCCCCAAGATTTTGATGATGCTCTACTTTATGATAGGGGAGACAAGGAGGAGATAAATGAGTCCTTGAATCTTGCATGTTATGATACAGATAGTGACATAGTTGATAACATTGATGAGTTCATGCATGTTGGGAGACGTAGGTGGGATGTAGTTGGTTATGATTTGGATCCCATCTATGACATTCAGAGTCATTTCCAAGTGTTTCGTTTACAATTATCACAACATGTTACTCTTGACCAATGGCAACAAGGAGATGAGATTTTTACCCATACTTTCCAAACACCCAAGGAAGACCTAGTACTTTGTTTTCCTGATAGTTTTCAGTTTTACCTTAAGGGTGTTGATGAGTACTCCTCTGATCACTTGGACTCTTTCTGTGAAGATAATTGTCAACCACCGTTGTGCTCAGGCATTGATAGGAGTGAGAAACTCCTTTTCTTAAATAAGGTTCCTTGTGACAACTTTCCCCAGCCACCTCCGATTACTTTACTTTGTTGTGTCCCTAGAGGTGTAGTTGGGGAATATGTTTTTGATGTTGAGTTTCCTCTAGGGAAAACCCTAGATTTCAAGGGTTGGTTGAATACTACAAGTTTGAGTATGTTATCTCATTTTTTTGACTTTCCCTTGAAAGTTTGCCAATCATTTACTAGATCATTGTCAATCCCTTCCCAGACTTCAAAGTGTGAAGACGTCCTAGTTAGCCAGTTTGAAGACCTTTTGATTCAGTGTTCTGAACCTTGGACTTTTCATGACCCCTTCCTGAAGTGGATTGAGTACTTTTCTTAGAGATTGACTTGGCAGGATTTTATCCCTCCCACCCGCCTCCATGAGTTAGACTTTGTGATTTCCGATGATACAATATATAATCTAACCCATGTAATTTTTGTGCTTGACTTATCACTATTTTGGATTATGATGAAGCATAAAGGTAGGTATTGTAGGACTTTGTTGGGTGATTTTCACTAATCATTTGACTACACCCAACATCTAACCAACAGGTAAGTATAGGTAAGTAGGCATTTGCATTCATTGTATTATACCATTTTCATTGCATGTTAGAATAGTTTTCTTTTACACTTATATGTATGATTTATTTTATTTTAGTCTTATATATATATATATATATATATATATATAATGGTGGGGTGGTATCACCACCCCAAATGGTTACTAATAGTTTCTATTGAGATCAAGTAGGTTACAGGTCATGCCAAATATGTTGAGGTTCTCATGTGCTCTACGGTGAGCACATGTCCCCGAGTTGGAGCCAAATGTTATCCCCCACTTTTAGGGATAACTAGGAGATTGTGTCTCAAGGCCCACAGGTCCTAGACATGGAGTAACGAGAGCCAGATCGACTTGAGCATGGCATTGGAGGGACCATCTTTTCTCCCTTTCAATGCCTCCACTTTGTCAGCAGAAGCAACAACATCCATCACTTTCGACTTGGTCCTGTATCAGAGATGGTTCTTGCTCCATGAGGTAATGAGTCTGGGTATCATAGTATGTGTCACTCTGATCCTCAAAACCTTTGAATATGTACATTTAATTCCTTTGTTTCTGATAGGTGCTTGGATCTTATATTTTTCTACTTGACCATGTCTAGGGGGGATGATAGGATTCCTTAGCAAGCTTATGTCCATAGGTTTTGAGTTTCCATTGGGGGGATTTTTGAAAATCCATCATCTGTTCCCATCATACATATTACTTTCCATCTTATTTCCCACTCACCCATCCCATTACACTAGTTTTAGCATAGGGTTGGCCAATCATTTAGGGGTTGTACCTTACCTTGTGGGAAGAATGGGCTAAAAGTCTTGGGGGGTAAAAGCAGCTAACAATAAATGCCTAATAATAAAACCTCAAGATGCTTCACCCAGGGATCCCCTAGAAAGCAATACAAATCTTCTCAACAAGAAATAGAGGGACCCGTAAAAAATGATAAAACAAGACCTAGTTGAGGGATAGGGGGTCTCATCAGGAGCCAGACTATTAGGTCCATGGATGCCTAATGGTATGACACTACTAATAGTTAGTTACCACACCAGGGTAGTGTCTCTTGGTTGCATGGCCAAGAGAAAGTGTGTCTCATCACGATCCAACCTTCTCATTTCCGTGAAAGTGCTTCTGGCCAACATTGTCACCACTGGTCACCAAGCCAGGGAAGTGTCCCTTCACTAGATTCTTGAAAGAAAAAAAGAAATAAAAAGAATAATACAAGACCTAGTTAGAGGATAGGGGGTCTCATCACAAGAAAGTCTATTAGGTCCATGAGAATCTAGCAGTATGACACTACCATCATCTGGTCACTACGCCAGGGTAGTGGCTCTTGGTGGCATAGCCAAGCGAAAGGGGTTCTCATCACGAGCCAGCCTTCTCATTTTCATGAAATGATTGTGGATAACATTGCCACCACTGGTCAACAAGTCAGGGAAGTGTCCTTTGACTAGCATCTTGGAAGAAAAAGAATGAATATAAAAGGCATGAATGGGCTTGGAAATATTTTCATCCATGATAGGGGAAGCTCACCCTCCACAGAGGCACCCACCGGTAAGCCATCCTTACTATCACTGCACCTTTTTCCCAAGCATCCCCATCCACCTCACCCACTTACATTKCTTGGATTTAATCATTTCCAAAAGAATCCCTCTTCCAGTATACACTATCCCAATAGGACGTCCTATCACTTCCTCCAAACTTGCATTGCAGACTTGTATAATGTCTTTGAGCACTAGGCTGGGGTAAAGGGGTTTTATACAYATGTTTAATAATATTGATGATTATATTTGATTGGAATTGATATGATCCCTGTGACTTATGATCCCATGGAGGGTGTATCTATTGATGTGCAGGATCATGCCCGATGGACAGGTACCATGTTGGACATGTACACATGGGGAGATGATCAGTTTGGACCTCCATGGGGCTGAAGAGACCACCCGATGGATGTTGAGACCCCAGCAGGGGGAAGAGACAGGGCAAAGTGTTTGTACTAGGGAAGAGCAGAAGAATCCACCAAAGGCAGCTGAGCAGACCTGTACCTAGGGGGGTTGAGCCCTCTCCATAGGAACGTTGGCCTTGGAAGACCTAGGATGTCTCCTAGGATTCCCATGATGTCACCCAATTGTATGGACATTTTGGGAGGTAGCTATGGAAGTTTTGGCACGTGTGGCAGCTTGGAGAAGCCCAAGGAGGGCTAACGTTTTGCTCAAGGAGGCTGCATTTTCCCTAAAAGGGGATAATTTCACCCTAGAAAGGGGATGATGTCTCACTATTGCTTGATTAGGGTTTTAATTTAAACATTTAATGTAAAATAGTATGATTTTGGTATTTTGGCCTTGTCATCCTTTTAATGACCTAAAATGTAATTTAGGTCATTGGTACACTATATATTAAGGGTTTTCACACTCATTTTATCATCATCTTTCACTCGCCACTTGGTGAGGTCTGAAATTTGTGCCCTTCTTAGGGTTATTGGGTGAAATTCTAAGGCACACTTGTTGAAGGAAGCTTGTTTTGGTTATTTTTGGCATTTCTCTTGGTGGAAGGTTTACAGCTAGGGTATGACTATGTGATTTCTTGGTTAAATGTAAGTGAATTTCTACAAAACTTATTGATTGAATGTTTGTAGTGTTTTTTACTTGCATTTGTTATAATAATTTGCTGCATTAAAACCCTAGGTGACAATCACATGTTAAAGGTCCTTGTCTCATGTCCCTACCAAGTTTAGAGCCATTTGATTTTGTTGAATTTAGATAGAGCCTTGCCATAGCAACACTCTAATTATTTTCTTTAGCCTAGCCATTTTTCATCTTTTAATTGACCTAAGCAAGGAGAAGACACACTAAGGCCTATGGTTTCTACACCTTAGTGAGTCATTTTCCCTAGGGATTTGTTTATGAAGCCTTGCTATAGCAACACTTCATCATTAAACCCTCTTGTCTTTAGCCCTTGCATGTATTACTGAAGCTAGTTGATTTGTATTCTTTCCATTTAGCTGAAAAAGGAGGAGAAAGCACTAAGGCCTGGGGTTTCTACACCTTAGTGATCCTTTCTCCCCTAGGTTTTCATTGTTGAGGCCTTGCTTTAGAAACACCTCAGCATTTAACCCTCTTGTCTTTAGCCATATCAAGCTAGCCGTTGAAATTTGTCTTTCTGAGCTAGAGAAGGAGGAAAACGTACTAGGGCCTAGGTCACCTACACCCTAGTGAGTCGTCTCCCTAGGGTTTGACCTATTGAAGCCTCACTTTAGCAACACTTTGACATTGAACCCTCTTGTCTCTAGCTCTATCACTATCATCATGGCCCTTCAACATGTGTAGCCCTCCTTTGACTCCATTTTCCCTTATAAAGCACTGATCTAAGACCTCCATTGTTTTGAGCACCCTGATCATACAAACTTATAAACACTTTGAGAAATCTCTTACTAACCTTTCTAACCCTAGCCTAGACTAATTTTACTAACCCTAATGTTGTCGTCACCTTCTTGTGTTATAAACACCTTTGTGCAGCTTTCGTTCTACTTTTAAAGCAATTGAATGATTGGTTAAGGCATTGTTTATGAAGTGTTCATTTTGTTACATTGAATGCCAAGTTTCTTTAGCATTTATTGAGAAGTGATATTGTAATCATTGCTATAGTAAAAAAATTGATTTACTTCATCAATATTATTGCTAAATTGCTTATTATCAGAAAGTCATTGATTATATGAAGTACTAACCAGTAAGCAAGCTTGCACATGTAGTTTCATTGTTGCTTTGTTCTTGTGAAGGGATACTTCTTGGTTACTACTTCTGATTATCTTTATTGGCTATAAGTCAGACTTTTTGATTATGTGGTGACTTGTGAGGGTGATTATTATCACTTAGCCTTTCTAATCCCTTTGCATTCTCAAAACCCCAGGTCACCGGGGACGTCTCCCATGGGCCTTACCTCCCCTAAATAGAAATAACCTTCCCATCGAGGTGGTAGTGGTGGGATTGGTTTAGTTATGCCAGTTTGACCTTCTTTCATCCATATTCCATCCTAAATACAAACTATGTGATAATAGTTCCCTTATCTTTGTGCCTACCCATCTTACTATGCAGTCTATTAGTGCACATATTCTCATGGAAACTTCGTGTAATCTTTGTTTCCAATTATCTAAACCGGTATCTGAGTATGTTGCACATGAAGTGATGCTTCACCAACTAAGTATCCCATCTGTAGTTGGTTTTATGTAATCCTTATCCTGCGCAGTTGTTCTGTACAACTGGTTGATTTCCTCCAAGTCTAGGAAACTAGGTTCTACAAACCTTTCCCCTTCTCATGGGTCTAAAGGCACGATGACCCTATATTCCCCTGACTCAAATGTCATATTTCATCTTTAAATTGATTATTGTCTGGTTCTCAAATTCCCAATGAAAACCAAACAACGTTGGATGTGGTGTTGTGTCGCCATCTATTTCAATTACTTCAAAATATTCTTTGGTACGCACTCCATCTAGGTCTATTGTTACTCCCTTCAATCTACCAATTGGTAGGACTTTGTGTTGATTTTCTAGTTTCAGTTGAACAAGTGAATATCCTAATGTGGGCTCTCCCATGCATTGACATGTCTTCTTTGGTAATACATTAACTTCATATCCTACATCCAGTATGATATCTCCCATGTTGAAATCTCTGATGTTGGCATTCAGTCTGAATTCCCTACTCGTTATTCTCCTTGTATGTGGGTGATTGACTGTCTTTTGTTCTATTTTTCCTTTTGTTTCTATACTACATCTTTCTAATATGTTTTGCAGTATTTTCACAGATGATGGATCATTTAATACTTTCACACGTGATTGTAAGAAGCCCTTGATTTCACTTACTTGTCCTGTAGATTGGATTTCGTTGGTATGATCCAATAATGGAGGCATCTCGGATTCTGGTGCTTCCTTGATTTGTTGAGCAGTTGACATCGTCACAATGTCCTCCTTCTAAAACTCTTGTCGAGCTTACTTAAATATCTCCTTCTCCTTCTGCGTGTCTAACTGCTTCCTTGGCTCAGCGCTCTTCTTCACCCATTGATTTTGTACTGGCTCTTGTCGGACTGCGTCATTTCCTGTTTTATCTCCCCCGTGAGTAACTATGTTGATGTTCATTCCTTCATCCCTCACCTTGGCTGAGATCCATTGAACATTCTAGTTTTTCTGGTTTCTCTTTTCTTGAATCTTTACTAATGGTGTCGGACATTCTTTTGTATCATGGTCTAATGCACGACAATACATACATGTTGTTGGTGGAACTGGACATTCCCTTGCATAATGTCTTAGTTTTTGACAATTTTGAAATACCATTGGTCCTCTACCTTGTCCAAAACCTCCTCTCGCTCATCATCCACCTCTGTAGCCTACTCAATCTCCTCTCGGCGCATTGTAGTGAGGCACCTGGTTGTACTTCGCGGTGTTATATTGAGGTTGTGTCATGTTGTATTGTGGTTGTGCGGTATTATATGGTTGTTGTGCAGTATTGTACTACTATTGTGCAGTGTGTTGGTTGTGGAGCCTGATTATGTTCTTGATTTAGAGGTCCTTGCTTTCAGCCATGTTTATACCCCATGAAGACTTTACACCCCAGAAGTATGTACACTCTTCCACGTGGGGGAGTGCAAAGGGGGTGTACCCCCTCTGCGGGGTCCGAGGGGCCTATCCCCTCGGTTGGGGGTTCAGAGGAAAGTGGGCCCCCAGTGGGGGTTTGGGGGTAGCGTCCCTTGATGGGGGTTCGAGGGAAAATCCCCTGAAGGAAAAATTGCCTTGTAAAAGTATATTTTAATTTCATTGTAAATCTACACCATTCATTATAAGGTTGCAGATCTAACGGTAGAAATTATGTTAGGGTTTTTTTCCTTAGAAGGCAACCCTCTTTTATGAGGGAAATGGATTGAAGCTATGTATAATGGAAAGTAGTGTATTATAAGAGAGGAGATTGTGAGAGAAATAAGAGGAAGTTATAGGGGGTTTTGATGTAGGTTGTATCCCTTCATTTGTTGGATAATAATAAAGGAAGGACCTGGCAATTTCTCTGGTGGACATAGCCCACACTGGGTGAACCATGTAAATTTGTGTCTCTATTGTATTGTGTATCTTATGTGTTTTTTTTTCCGAAGTTGTTTTATTTTATTGCTCCACGGTCCTGTTTTTCTAACAACTGGTATTAGAGCGAAAGGTAACTCACAGGAAAAGAGGGTTCCTAGTTCGAGTGGGAGCAATGTCGGAAGATGGAAAGTTTAGGGTCGAGAAATTTAATGGCCAAAACTACCAGTTATGGAAGATGTAGATGGAAGATTATTTATATCAGAAGGATCTATTCCTACCATTCGGTGAAGTAGAAAAGAAGTCAACGGCCATGAAGTACGAAGAATGGGATATTCTTGATAGAAAGGCTATAGAAAAGATACGGCTGAGCATGGCAGCGTCGGTGGCTTTCAATATTTCGAAAGAAAAGACAACGAAGGATCTGATGGATGCGTTGGCTAAACTGTATGAAAAACCCTCGGCATCTAATAAGGTATTTCTAATGAAGATATTATTTAATATGAATATGTCAGAAGGTGGGTCTGTTGCAGATCATTTAAATGAATTTCATACGGTTACTAATCAACTAAGTTCCATAAAAGTGGACTTTGATGATGAGGTTAGGGCTCTTCTAATATTGTGCTCATTGCCAGAAAGTTGGAACGGCTTGGTCATGGTTGTAAGTAGCTATCTCTCTGGTTCAAATACTTTAAAATTTGATGATGTTGTTGGTGTTATCCTTAGTGAGGAAATGCGATGGAAAAGCACAGGTGAGACATCAGGTAATCTGTTAAACATGGAGAACAGGGGAAGACAAAAGGATAGAGGAAAGGGCTCAGGGAACTGTGGGAATTCTAGGAAGGGCAGATCCAAATCTAGACTTGGAAAGATAGAGTGCTAGAATTGTGGGAAGAAAGGACATCTGAAGAAAGATTGCAGAGCTCCAAAGAAACAAAGAGATGGACAACGGGAGAGAAATCAGGAAGCAAATGTAACAGGTGATGTGTTACAAGATGCTTTGATTCTTTCTGTATATAATATTTCTGAGTCTTGGGTAGTAGATTCAGGGGATTCATTTCATGCCACACCCCATAGGAAACATTTTCTAGATTATGTTCAAGGTGATTTTGGACAGGTTCATTTGGGTGATGATGCACCATGCAAAATTGTTGGAATGGGAAAGGTAAAAATAAAGAAACGCAATGGAAAAAAATGGTTGTTGAAAGAGGTAAGACATGTTCCAGATTTAAGGAAAAATATAATTTCAACAGGGTAGTTAGAAAGTGAAGGTTGTATATCCATATTTACAAATAAGATGTGGAAGGTCATCAAAGGATCATTGGTGATAGCAAAAGGAGAGAAGGTAGGTACATGGTATTTATGTACTGGTAATATTGACTCTTCTATATCTTTATCTTCTACAGGAGTGGATACAGAATTGTGGCATCATAGTCTGGGACACATGAGTGAGAAGGGTATGTAGATACTTTACAAAATAAATTCGCTACCAGATCTTAAACAAATTGATTTGGACTTCTGTGAGCATTGTGTTTATGGAAAACAAAAGAGAGTCAAATTTCTCAGAGTCGAAAAAGAAAAGAAGAATGAAAGGTTAGAGCTTGTGCATACAGATGTATGGGGACCAGCTCAGGTATCATCTCTTGGTGGCTCTCATTTTTATGTTACGTTTATTGATGATGCAACTAGAAAAACTTGGGTTTATTGCATTTGACAAAAATCTAATGTTTTTGATACTTTTAAGAAATGGAAATCTTTAGTTGAGAATGAGACAGGAAAAAGTTTGAAGTGTCTCAGATCAAATAATGGAGGTGAATGTTGCAGCAAGGAGTTTGATGATTACTGTTCATACCATGGGATTCGTAGAGAGAAGACAGTTCCAAGAGCACCACAAGAAAATGGTTTGTCAGAAAGGATGAATAGGACAATCATGGAGCGTGCAAGGAGTATGAGATTGCATGTCGGTTTGCCCTTACAGTTATGGGAAGATGTTGTAGATATTGTTTTTTACTTAATAAACAGAGGACCTTCAAGCTCTTTGGATGGTAGAATTCCAAAGGAGGAATGGACAGGAAAAAAGGTAAACTATTCTTTTTTGAAAACTTTCGGTTGTGAAGGATTTGTCCATATTGATAAAGAAAATAGAACAAAGCTTGAGTCTAAATCCAATAAGTGTACCTTTATTGGATACGGTGTTAATTATTTTGGTTATCGCTTATGGGATTATGAAAATAACAAAATCATTAGGAGTAGAGATGTCATATTCAATGAGAAGGTCATGTACAAAGATCAGTTGCAGGGAAAGAAACAAGAAGAAGAAAAACAAGAATACACGGTGCTTGATGAGATCACTGAAAAAGAAATTCCAAAGGAACCTGAAAATCAAAATGTACAACAACAGGAGAAGAAGACACCTCAAACACCTGCAAGTGTTGTTAGAAGATCTACCAGATTAAGTATACCCCCTGAACGATACTCTCCTTCATTGTATTATTTATTGTTGACTGATTATGGTGAACTAGAATGTTATGAAGAGGAAATGCAGGTAGACACTAAAAAGAAGTGGGAGCAAGGCATGAAAGAGGAAATGGATTCCTTGGCAAATAAACAGACTTAGGACTTGGTTCAGTTGCCTACGGGAAAAAGAGCATTGCAGAATAAATGGGTTTACAAGTTGAAGGAAGAAGATGGAGGATAAAAGTGGTACAAGGCTAGAATTGTTGTAAAGGGGTTTGCACAAAAGAAAGGTATAGATTTTGATGAAATATTTTCTTCTGTTGTTAAAATGACTTCAATTAGGACTATTTTAAGTCTTGTGGCAATAGAAGATTTGCATCTTGAACAGTTAGATGTAAAAACATCTTTTCTCCATGGGGATTTGGAGGAA
>JASDQU010237557.1:642-11889 GCA_032191745.1 Picea mariana | reverse complement strand
CTCCATGATTCTAGCTTTCCAATGGACCATTTTGGGCCTCATTTGGCCACGTAGAACCCCAGATACCTGCCTCCAAAGTTAGGGTGTCAAAATTGCCAATGTGCTTGAAAATACATGCTGGACAGAATTTGGGCATTTTATTAAAATTCTAATTTTAAACTATGTTAATAAATTTAGTAACAAAATAATTTAAATTAAAAAATTATTAATATGTACAAATGGGAGCCCGTAAGTCTTTAGGATTGTAATTGAAATTTCTTGGAGACTCCACGCATGGTACAATTTTCTTTTTCTTATTATATAATATTTGCAATACATTTTATTATATTATATGTGGTTTATATATATTAACTTTGGTATAATGATTAAATAATAATTAAAATAATACTCAATTAATAATTAATTAAATTAAATATTAATATTTACTATAAATATAATTAATTGATTAATCCAAATTAATTAAATTAATTAATTAAATAATAATTACAAATTAATTAATTATATTTACAAAGTTAAAATACATTTTTAAACAGAAATTTGAATAAGCACCATTTTCAATCACAAGTCCAAATTCAATAGAATAAGTTGGGAAGCTTGTGAGAAACCACATACGATGAAGAAATCAAAGGGGAATGAAAATCCTTCAAAATTAACCAAACCAAGCATAATAGTAACAATATGACCAAAATTTACATAAAGGGTCCCCATTATTATTATGAAGATAATAAAGTAAAAATGAGGGTTGTTGTTTTACCACAACAATGGCTACACGGAAAGAAGCAGTTATTTCTGGTTAAAAAGATAATGAGCTTAAATTTATCCAAAGGTTGAAATGATGAATTCTACAAGTCTTCAAACAATAAAACATTTTCCATGAATTGATCAACCAATATAAGTTCTATAAAGATAAGGACTTGAAACAAAATGAGTCTAAAACCATGAATCCATGCTGTTAGGGAAATTTATTTAATTTTAAATTTACTTCATATCAGTGATAGAAGAGGTATAGATAGGGAGTTTAAAGAAAGTATACATCTATTTATGTAAATAATCTTATTTACCCAACATCTATTAGGTGCTAGCTAATGTCCATAGCCAAGACAAAGTTGTCTTAGTACCACCACACAAGCATAGCCTAGTTTCTCAGTACCCTAATAGGTTTGTTTGTGCTTCCCACACATATATGCTTTCAACCTTCTTTTACCGCCCTTTTGATAATATTTAGAGAATTTCTTTTAAAAATTGGGTGAAGAGGGTGGGGTGGTACAAGAGATTTTAAAGACAAGAGATTTAGTACTTATAAAGTTTTGACTCCCTCATGTTTCTCTTCAACCATCAATCTAGAGGATTTTATGTGAAGTGGAGGGATGGGTGGGATTCATCGAGTTGGATTCAAGCTGATTCTTTCACTATCACTTGGAAAATATGAATGTTCCTCCAAGGAAAGAATTAATGTAAAAAGACTTAGAATTCCATAAAAATGTTCTTTTAAGATAAATGAAAACCCATAATTCCATAAAGATGTCCCTTTAAGATAAATGAAAACCCATGAAATTGAGAGATTAAAAATTCTCCATGCATGGTGACCAATATTGAGTAAGAAAAAATCTAAAAGATTTCTATATAAATAATGGTAATACCACTAAATCAACATAGAACAGTTGTAAAAGAAAAAAGAATTTAACCAGAAAGAAAAGACAAAAGAAAAGCCATAATAAAAAAAAAACCTCAACAAAATTATTTAAAATGTCTCAACAAAAGAAATATTTAAAATATCTCAACAAAAAAAAGATGAAGAATAAAAATACATATTTTTCTAAAGTTGAGATTTCAATGAATTATATCCCGCAGATTCATGATTGATTAGATTTTTATTAAAAAAAAATCAAACTCTAGATAGCATTGATAATAGAAAGTGAAGCTCAATACGAAGTTTCTTCCCTCGATTTTTTTGTTAACATTCAATCTCACTAAAAACATCTTAACGATTATATTGAATGAATGTTAACGATTATCTAACCAAGATGAGGCTTATTCAATAAATGTTAACGATTATCTAACCAAGATGAGGCTTGTTGCCATATTCAATGAAAGTTAAATAAAGGTTGAAAGACTCCCAAAAACAAAACCTTAGATCAACAAAATTAAATAAATAATAAAAAATAAAAAACATTAATAATTAATATTTTTTTTCAGTCTAAAACAAATTTTACATATCACATTATAAAAATAATTAAACTGAACCCACATGATCCATGCATATCCATTATCTGGAATGACCAAAAAGGTCATGCACAAAACTTAATAGGAGGAATTTTTTTTTAAATCATTCATCCAACCCTATATCTTTGAATGCTGGTATTTGTTTGGGTAAATCCCCTCATATTCATACGGTCCACCCACACAAATATCTTTTATATTTTCATAAATATTATATAGAAAATTAGAAAGTATTTATTTTATTTNTAAAATTAAAATTTTGTTTTTTTTTATTCAACATTTTTTCCATATTTTTACACTTAAAAATAAGTTTTCTTTATTAAATATGTTTTTTCTTTTGCTTAAATATTATATCTCCAAAATTAAAAAGTATTTATTCTATTTCCTATTCACATTATTTTTAAATTTTAATTTAAATTAATTTTTTATATTTTTATATTTCAGTTTTTAATAAAATGCAATTTATAATAATAATAATTTATTTTTAAGATCACAATCAAACTAAATATTAAATTAGTAAATAAAATCCTCTTATTTATTTATATTAATAAAAGTAACCAAATTTTAAAGATGAAGTTTTTCATTATTTAACATTTACAAATTTAATTGTATAATAAAATGATTTATTAAGAAAAAGAATGCATGAGAAACATTATAATTTGATATACATTACTTAATTTCTATGTCATTCTAATATGGTTAATATGAGTTGCTCCACTTTTATATAGTAGCTTACAGACTTTGTTTTTTGAGATTTAGTGAGAATAAATTATTTTTAATAATAATTATATATAATTAATAATATTAATTATAACTATCTATTATGATGACCATAGTTAATACATTAAATTTGATTTATAAGATTTATATAGGATATTCTAAGAAAAAATGTTTTTGATCTTCAATTATTTTTGTGTGATAAACATCATAATTTTTTAGACTCGTAATGTTTTAGGAATTGTTTAATCCTCATTTTATTAGTTATTGTGAGGATTTGTTCGTATTTTAGCATTGTGAATAAATATATAAATAATGAGATATATAAAAGATCAAGCATTAAAAAGATTGAGAGCTCATTATATTCTCAACAATATTTTTCTACAATATTTATGGTTAAAAGTTCATTTATGTTGTTAATATAAGATCTTTCAAAAAAAAATCTTCTCTAACTACTTCAATCAAGACTTCACAATGTAAATAACATAAACTCTTTCATGCTTCATTTTATAGTTCCTTCTCCCATTCACTTTGGCATTATGTGTTTACACTATGTAAGAAATATAGTGGCATTTATTTCATTCCCCACAAGAAATTGATCTTCCTGTCTTTAATTTTTATTATGTTTTGGGGTTGTTTTAACTATAACAATGAGTTAATCTTGAAATTTGTCCAAGTCATAAGAAGTCAATTACATATTTTGAGCTAATGAAAATTAAGTGGGCAAGCACACTTTAGAAAACTCTAGTATATAAAAAAAATTATTGAAATTTTGAAAGAAGTAATTTGAATATTATATTATGAAAACACACATTTCAATAAAATTATTTACTTTTATAATTGAATTATAAAATATTATGGAAAATTCTAATTTTTAAGTATTTTATTCTCAATTATGTTTTTAAGTAATTTAAATTTAATTGGGAAAACTTTTTCCATATATTTTTAATAAACATGAATAAAATTGATATAATAAAATTATTAAAAAATAATTTTAAGATCAATTTAGAAAGATAATTAGAAATTAATTTTGAAAAATATTTAGGATTTCATTTTGATTAACATAGAACAAATAAATACATTAAAGTTATTTTTAAAATGATGAATTAACTTTTTTTTATATGAATAAACATTATATTTTAAAGTGTTTTTCAACCATTGCTCTCAGAGGCTCTATAGTTCAGTTGAGAAATGTCAAGGCTTAAAGTGTTAAGTGTTACTATTAATAAAAATTTTTATAAAAAAAAAAAAATCTATTTAATATGTTTTGATAATTACTTTAATTTGGTATATAATTACTTTTTAAATATATTTTTTCAAAATGAAATATTCAATATATATATAGAGAGAGAGAGAAAAGGAAGTTAAGATACTACAAGGAGGTGGTCAACCCTAATTTAGAAAATCAAAATTACTTCTCTGTTTTGAAAAGTGCAAAGAAGAAAATCAAAGTTGCAAAAATAAGAAGATGAAAAATATTACACTAAGAATATGTCACCTATACCCATATTARATCCCAATTTAAAAAACAATATCYRCATTCCCGACCTCCTAAGTCACCAAAAGTATGGTGATATTGGAACACTTCTCTCCATGCTTTTTGAGCATGATTTACCCTAATTCAATTAATATATGACTAAATTAGTRTAGTGGTGATTAGAGATCTTAATATATGGAATTTTTAATATATCAAAAATATATTAACATTTTTTAATATATTAATATRTTTTATAATACTAATACTTTTAGTACTTTAATATTAATGTATTAAGGCAACATAGATTCATCTTAACCCAAGATCTATCAAGCATGGAGAGGGATTAAATCTCTTTGTGCAAACCTTTTTTAGAGTGCAAAACTTGACACTTTAAATTTTAAAGACATCATTTTTAGTTAATATAGGTGTGATTAGGAGTTCTCTCAATTATAATCTTATAATAGACTATTTTCTCATTATTTCTCAATATTACAATTGAGTGATTTAGGATATTAGAGTTATTGCCAAAGAAGGACTATAGCAATGAGTTTTCTATTGATTTGACATTAATTTCCATTGAATTAAAAAAATTCCACGAAAAACCTAATGTTCTACATAAGAAATACAATTTTTTATTTTTTAATCTATAAAATAACTTATTTTTTTAAATTGTCATTGGTAAGGCCTTATTGTGACCTTCACGTCCTTCAAAAATTTAAATTAATTTCACAATCAATATTTCATACTCCCATAAATAATTTTATGTTTTCAATACTCACTATCTTGTGAAAAAAAGCAAACAGTTCAGGAATTTACTATGTCAACAACTCCCTTCATTTAAGAAAAACGTGTAAGTTTTAGACAAAGAACACACTTCAGAGGTTTATTGTGACAAAAACTCCATTGATTAAGATAGCTTAACAAATTTATTATAACATTGACTACACTTATTTTTGTTGCCATACTAGCTGCTCACCCAACCAATAGGAGGAAGAACCCAAGGAGGCCAATCTCCCTGCAGAGATCAAAATTTATCTTTTTCAGTTTTCCAAAAGTTCTAAGCTTTTCTGGAGTGTAATTTAAGAAAGGATAACCAATTTTATAAAACCTTAAAATAGATTACAATAATAATAGATTAATAATAGATTATAATCATAATAAATATAGTAATATTAATAATCAATTATAATTTTAATGAAAAAATTAATAGTAATAATTAATTTCACTAATAAATATTAATATTAGTATTATAATGATACTAAATATAGTTATAATAATAATCAATAATATTTATAATAAAAATATTAATAGGAACAATTAATTTCACAAATTTAATAATTAATTTTAATTATAATAAAAATATTAATATTGATAATTATTTTCACTAATTTTTAGTAATAAATTTAATTATGCATATGAGGTTTTAAATCATTATTATTATCAATTTTCAAACCTATCAAATGCAGGGACTATGTTGCCTTGCAACTCTTGTTTGATCAAGATTTTAAAGATTTGCATCAATTTAAAATTGGACAAAACATGTAAGGACAACCTTCCACCATACACTAAACTATCATTGTGAAACTTTACTCATACCTAAAGGTTATAAATAAAAGTCTCATGAAACTTATCATTATTAAATATAATGTAATGTAAATGCTACATATAAGGATATGAAAATTATACATTATTTTCAAAAACTATTTGTGTAAATTTCAAATTTTAAATGAAGTTCAAATTTAGTACAACTTTATTTATCTAATCATATAAAAATATAATATTATTATTGATTAGGTAAAAATTAATTATATGATATTAAGTAGCTTTGAAAATTTATTGCTTAAAAGTCTAGAAGAGTAAGATGTATTAGAATTCAATTATACTTTAGAGCGTAATGGATAGGACTAATGTCTCACAATTTTTATTTATCAATTTATTTTAATAGTTTTTTCATGACTTCAATTTACAAATATGACATAGTTATTAACATCAATATCTTTCCAATTCTACTTCAAAGAGTGGAGTGGCCATTTTCATTTATGTTTTTTTATGATTAAAGTTTCAATTATTTTATAATTATTTTAGCTTTTAGCTTTGGGCTACAATAACTACTACTACTTTAAACTATTTTAAGAGATAGATATAAGCAATGTTGCTTCTAATTTCACTTGTATTGATATTAAATTACTTTATCATCTAGAAATGTATGTAATATTCCTAAATTTGAACATCCTAGACTGTGATTGATGCATTCTTATAAATAGTTTATACTCAAGACTTCAAGTTAACATTTAGTAGAGAATTCCACCATTTTACTTTGGAAATTACATACTACATTAGGTGATTTGTTTTGCATTAAACTCCATGAAATTGTAAAAAAGCACAAAATATTCTTATACAAGTTCATGTAGACAGAGAGTAGAGAGTGTAGCATGTACGTACTAGATGTTCACTTGGATTCATCGCCCATTAGAAGTTCTAATGGGAAAGGCCTCACTCACACTCCCACCAAACATTTTTCAATAAATTGCCATTTTTTAATTGGTAACCTTTTCCACTAATGCAAGCCTTATACTAAAGCTCACCTTCTTATAAATCTAAGCAACATTATGACACTCACTATAAGGAATATCCAAAGTAACCATATCCAGTAAGAGCATGCCAAACGATTAAACATCTACATGTTGATTATAATCATCTCCATATAATTATGGAGTCATTTATTCGGTTGTACCAATTATAGAGTGAGCAGCATGATCATTTGCATTAAAACCTAGATTATTGATCTTCAGAACACAAGTATTACCATTCACAAATATATTGTTGCAATTCAGATCTCTATGAATTATGCAAGGGTTATGATTATGAATATTTCCAATATCTAACATGACCAATTCTTCACTCTCTTCATTGAGACATATTGATGCTTCTGATGGTACTGCTTCAGGGTCCCCAAGGTGCAGACCTCAATAATAAAATTCACATATCTCATGCTTGGAGGGTCCCCTATTATTGTGAACCTAAACTTAATATCTACTACATAAAATACATAAATCAATTAACCTTTTGGACATGGAGACCAAGTTAGGTATGAAGGGAATGTTGAAATTATATGTGTTTGTCTCTCATTGGTTCTTAAAGTGGCTTTAGTGAGTTTTATTACATATAAATTTACATTATTATTACTCAAATGTTAAGAAAATTGACAACTTTGTCAATAACATTGATAGTGTTTTAAAATGACTTCGAGTAAGCAATGTCGATTAAAATGCATGACTTCACCAATAATGTGGATGACCTATCCACAACCAATTAGTATACTAAGTAATGTTGAGAAAAATAACAACTTCATGAAGAACATGGATGTCTTTTAAAAATAATTAAGTAAGTTAATTCTAATAGATAGAAACATGTGTTTAGAGACATGCACAAAGGGAAGATAGATGGTGCTTTAAGAGCTTTATGTAAGGTCTTTTCTTATGGATGGTAGTGGGAACACTGTTTAGACGAGCATAAAAGGTTGAGGTAAAAGTTTGCAATGTCACGTCCACTAAGACCGAATTGGTATATTGTACCTTAAGAGGGTAAGTGATTACTTGTGATTCTTTAGAATTTTGTTGAGTTAAGAGGTTAGGAGGGTTGATAGTGTGACAAATATTTTTAAAATGAGATGTAATATGGGTATAGGCTGGACAATCTAAGAGAAAATGATTTTCATCTTCAACATTCTTAGTGTCACAAAGGTGACACACTCTTTCATCCCATGACGTTTTAGGAATTGACCAAGGCTCACTTTCACTATGGAGCTCGTGAGAATTTGTTCTTATCTTAACAATGTTTTTTTTTTTTTAATCTGCAAAAGAGATAGATAATTTTGATCTTCTAGATTAGGGTTGATTACATCTTTATAATACCTTAATTTTATTTTTTCCTCTAATTCTTTATCACACCACATTTTCTCCTTAAATTTTGATTTGATGTTTTTTTAATAGTATCTTTATTCTGCAAAAAGATTTCTTCCATGATTCCTCAATAGTTTAGCCAAGAACTGGAGTCTTTATGCCATCCTCACTTGAGTCGATGGTGGTTGTGACTTGATTTTGAAGCAATTTTAGGTAGCATCTTGTCTTCCATGTTGTTTAACTTGTTCTTATACATTAGGTATCTAGTCATAGCCATGATTACATACCTAACATAATTTGTCTAATAACTTTATTTTTTCAATTTTATCTCAATATCTATTATTAATTATTTTCTTATTAACTTATATCATTTTTTTACTTTCAACTTTTATTAGGATCAATGTATCTTATATCAACCCCAATTCCCTTCTTTTTCAACTTATACCATAATTTATAATTTAAAATGTAAATATATGAGTATCAATTCTCAATTTTTATATAATTAAAATGTTGTTAATATTAATTCATATTTTTATATAATTAACATGTTGTCAATATTAATTTTTTTTATATAATTAACATATTACCAATATTAATTTACACTTTGTTCGTGAAGGTCATGTAAATGAAAGGAAATATGTAAAGGAGGTCTCAAATTCCATTCTCACTAAGAGTTACTTGTCCTAATTAACAAAAATATTAATAAATGAATAAATGTGTCCTGACAATGTTCAAGTCCAAAAAAGTGTCTCGTGTTCAAGTTCAATGTTTGGTCAAAAACATTGGCAAATGAGTTAGGAAGAGATTAAAAATAAGAAATTAATTCCAAAAAAATATAATTTTTTTTTATAATTGTAGGTTTAAAAATAGGTAATTCCTCAAAATGTGTGGTGAACAATACTACAAATTATTGCAAAAAGAATAAATCTATGTAATGTGACGACCCAAAAGATGAAAATCTAATAGTGGCCTTATGAGTCCTTTAACATAATATAGTTGATGACAGTACTAACAACTTCTTAATAACCCTTGTAAGAAAACTACAAAAATTGCGTGCAGAGTCCTGACTATAGATTCCATAGTATGCAGGCAGCTCTCCCATAAATATATACTTTCGCACTCCGTCCAATTTTGTAACATTTGTCACTTCTCCCCAGCCGAATTGAAGGTATGTTTCAACTACTGGATCTGCATTTCCACGCTCTGTTGAGATGTTAAATCTGTTTTGTCTGCATGGGCGTTGTTGTTCAATCCAATCTCTGGATCAAATCGATCCACTATCTTTTCTTCCTTATTTGCCTGCTTCCAGCACATAGAATACAACACTATCTGACCTATGCCCAACGGTACGCCAAGTATATTTGGACACTGCATTGACGACAACACAGTATAAAACTCAGATTTTACACATGACTATCTAGTCGCGATCCTTTGAAAAAATATCTGCAAATGTACAGAAAAGAGGCTGCCGTATATGATGTTACCGCTAAGATGAGGTCCTTGTCCACAAGGAAATAGATCATCCATAAACAACTATTGATGAGTGCGAACAGCGACAAATGGATGGGCATAAACTCCACACTTTTTGTCCGTAGCACCGATCGCTTTGTAAATTTCACAGTGGAGTAAAGTCAGGACGTATTCCACTACGGAATATGACAAAACGCCATGGGAATTAGATACTTACAATATTGGAAAGTGGAGAAGCATACATAACTACAGTGACAATCATCCCCGAAGTCCCGACGAGCATTTTCCTATGCTTCTGATCACGAAGAGCAAGAAGAGAAACTGTTGAGATGGAGGCAAACACCAACATCACTCCCACAACTGTTCTCACCATTGTTACCTGCGCAACAAACAATCAATTCCATATATTCATGTAACCCTATGGTATCCTCATCAATTTACGGAGCAGCTGTGAGATCAGTAGACTAAAGTAGGGAGTAAACCTGATGAAACTAATTATAAGAGAATTAATTACTGATCAGGGATCCAGCTCGTGAATATTGTTAATAAGGAACTAATTATAAGAGACTACGAGAATTGAAACCTGCCTTGGCTTTCGGTAGAGCGTATTTCAGATAGATGCAAACGAACAGAAACTCCAGAATGATACCGACGCCATTGATAGTTAACACAAAGATGTTTTCCAGGCCATTACTGATCAGGGGCGAGCCATACCACGTGTAGAGCAGAGAATTTAGCAGAGCTATTGCATATGGAAACCCTGAGAATTTCTCTGTTGATCGGTTTTTTATCACTCTCCTAAATGTGACGCTGCATAAAAACATTTAGAACTTAGAATTATAATTCAGAATACACTGCTTTGCCGATTTTTTTCTAAAGGGAGATACTTGTAATAAAAGTGATACTCACATTGGCGCTCCATACAATAGCAAGGAAGCCGCGTTTCCTGCTACATAAAACAGTACAGAGTGCTTCCGATTTTAGCCATTAATAAGTAATAACCAGATCAGCTCAAATCTATGTAACAAACGAGAAACCTAAAATGCAGCGAATGAAAATTTGTTTTCAAGGTAAAAACTTGAAAAGAATGGAGAAGAGGAACACGCACCTAGAATGCCGACCGCAAAACGTAGGTAGTTAGTCATTTTTTCTATGTGAAAAAATCTAAGAAAACTCAAATTTAAGTGCCAGGGAGGAGTGGGGAACGAGACAGAGGAATGGAGGTATTGCTGCTCTCTGAATGGTGCAATAGGCAAAGGGATTCACAGAGGAATTGAGGTATTGCTGCTCTCCGAATGGTGCAATAGGCAAAGGGATTCACAGAGGAATGGAGGCTGCTCTCTGAATGCAGGGATTCAGAAAGATTTATAGGGCTGAGACACCCCCTTTCGGTTTCTTCACCGCCCACATGAGGTCATCACGTCTAATCATCAACGTGGAAAGAAGGAAAACTTTTGTTTC